>VUQG01043875.1:34249-64350 GCA_015106755.1 Etia nguti | reverse complement strand
CTTACATTGTTGAGATATACATTGCTGTGCTTGAGAGTCACCATCTACCGGAACCAAATTCCTTGTATGTGTCTGTGCATATACACGGCCAATAAACACGATTCTGATTCTGATCATTCTACAGTGAGGACAATTACTGTAGGAGTGGAAGTCAGTAGAAGGTCAGACCATTCAGGACTTGTAGCACTTTTTTTTTCAGTTTCTCTATCTCTGACTCTACAAGCCTCAGCATGTTGGCATGTTAAATGTTAATGGTCATGACTGAACAAGTATAGTTTGTTTGGAAGGATTGCCAGCTTAGAATTGCAAAGTTGCATCTGAAAAAACCACCAGACTTCTGCAACAATGTCCTGTAGACAGATAAAACCCAAAGTAGGGATGTTTGGACACAATACTTTTTTTTTGTTGTTGTTGGGGGGGGGGCTTGCAGTCACTGAGACCCCCATGAACTCCTCTGTATACCAAGGTATTGTACAGTCGCATGTGAGGCCATCTGTCCAAGAGATAAATCTTAAACAAAACTGGGTCATGCAGCAGGACGATGATCACATCACAGCATTGCTTTAACGAGCGGGCCAAAATTGCTCCACAACAATGTGAGAGACTTATAAGATCATACAGGAAATGATTGCTTCGAGTTATTGCTGCTAAATGTGCTCAGCAGGCTACTGTACTTTGTTTTTCACAGGACTGCAGAGAGTCCTGTAAAAGCTGTCTTGTTCCCAAGACTGTACATGCGAGTGGCTTCTCCACGAGTCCTCGAGCTTTTTGTCTCTCTGTCTGCTTGACTTTTTGTCTCGTGTCCACAGCGAGTTCGTACCGTCTGAGCAACGTGCTCCCCAGCGCTCCCGACATGTCGCAGCTCAAACACGGAGTGCGCTCAGTTGCAGGAAAACTTTCAGTCATGGCCAGCGGCGTAGTTAGCTCGATTCAGGTCAGTCAAATATATTCCAGCGTATGAAACAAGTACATCAATAATGATGACTTCTCATGGTGCTTTTTTTTAATTTCCTTTTTTCAGGATCACTACAGTTCCTAAGTGAACATGTCGGATTCACCGTCCATAGGTATCTTCTGCTTGACAGTTAGATGACATTTCTAGTGGGTGCTCATCGTGGGAGACTTGGGAGGAAAATATAAATCAATGCTACGAGCAAGTCTGCAGAATTTACTTGTATATTGTATATCTATATCTAGTTTTTTATTAGACGATGTATATACATAGTCATAGTCATTGGGATCAAATCAAGATAAGCGGAGCACAATATTTTTCGGTGGAATTCTTTTCCCCCTGCAAACACCATGAAGGAAGATTTTTGTGTATATACAGCTATGAAGCATATTCAGTCTGCATTATGTTAAGTTTGCTTTGAGCTTTGGGGTTTTACATATATAGAAATGCTGTATGTAGCAGTCTGAGAAGCTAGGAGGGCTTTCCGTTTGATTCCTTTACCTCTGTAAGTACTTAATTGAATAACTCACTCTCATTCATCACGTGCACTTTGTAGTGTTGTTTTTGTGCTTTTTGTTTTTTTGTGCCCCTTCGTGCAGGGTTGAAAGTGTCCTTTCTGTCCCCAAAGTGCACTTACATTTGCTCTTCCAAAGGCAGGACCAAAAGCTGATTTAAAACAGAGGCCTTGGGGCAACAGATATACTTTTTGTAAGTGTACTGTAAGTTATGTAAACTGATGCGTCACTAGCACATAAGTGTCATTATCCTGTGAGTTGCAATTTTGTTGTCGTTGTTGTTTTTTGGAAGTCATGCAGAAATGGTAATTAAAAAGCAATGTGATATGCCAAAGTTTTAGGGAGTAAAAAACCAATTACTATGAGATATAAATATTTCTTTAAAACAACAAATGAGCTTCATAAAAGCTCCCGTTGCGTAGAATTAGATGCTATGAAGAATTCAGTCATCATTTTAAGAAGAATTTTTGTTAGATTATTGTTTTTTTTAATGTTCTTGAAATAAATACCTAATCATCTTGGTAAATCTCTAAATTGTAAACTTAAAGAGGCGATCCAGGGGCCGTACTAAGACTTGAAGGATTTCTTGATGTGCTGAGACCTTTTATGTAGCTTTCAGGCCTCATTTCCACTTAAAAGAAAAATGTGAATGATCCCTTTAAAACCGTCAGTTATTTTTTTTCTGTTACTTTAACTGCCATCATAAAGGTGTTAACTTTATATACGTAGGACTACAGGTAGTGCTTGAGTGAGATGTTAGATTTGATATCTGTTCAGACTAAAGCTTGTGCTTTAGCCTTTTTTCTGTCCTTAATCATTGTGCAAAGTTAAAGAGATTTATTAAAGCCCGGACTCCGTCATAATATTAGAGAGTAGTTTCTGCGAGGCTGGAACATCCCAGGAGTTTGATTTGACATGTTTAAATATTAAACACTAAAAGAGGTCAAAGCTGTGCATTCTGAAGTGGCCAAATATATTTTTGTTGTTTTTTTGTTTTTGTTTTTTTTTAACTCCAATCAGTAAATGCCTTAGTCAGGAGATCTTTGATTTACACACCTTCATGTTGGATCAATCTAGGTATATTTTGCACATGTGTTGGAAATTGTGTGTGGCAGCTTTTGCTTGGTTGCACTCTAGTTTTTGCCTCTAAGTCGGGATATATGTCCTGTAAGATTGTCTCTGCCGTTCTATATTGTTACATGTAGGAGCTTGTATAAGCTGCATGGTCCTTGTAGCCCTCGAAATAAATATGTCAACACATCCTGGATATAAGACGGAATAAGAGACTTGTTTATTAAAGCTCTATAGTCTGCTGTGAACTGCTACATACAATCTTGTATAGGGCTTTTTCATTAATAAAAAACTACAGATAGATTTTGACCATTTTTGACACTCAAAATGTAAGTAAGATTTTTGGGAATATGCCAAATAAATGGTTTGTGCTTAAACTTTTACTGTCTTCATTATTCGTGCAAATATTTCTGTTGACTACACAGTATGCCTGCATATATTTTTTTCTTTTTTTTTCTTTTTTTTCTTTTTAGATTTAAGTGGGATTTTTTTTCTTTTCTTTTTTTAAAGATATCTTATTCAGAGTACTGTGCAAAACTCTTAAACATCCAAGAACCCAGCCTCTTGTGCTGAATCTATGAAAATGCCAATGACAGCACAGTTTGACAGGCATAAAATATTTTTGCATTAGCAAGATGATTCCCAAAGAGCTATTGGCGGAAAACTTTTCTCATCATGGTGTGCAGTGTGCCCTTAAAAAATTTGAGGACCTGAGAGATGCATCTGGCCCTTTTATTGACCCATCCACTGTTCACTGAAGCCATTAGAATTATATAAACTCATTTACCTACTGTCCTTCCGTATCTTTTGCAAATTTCAATGTTTCAGGCAATTAATGCATCCATTTCCCATTTTCTCTATAAAAAATATAAAAGAATAAAGGGTGGCTCAAGACCTTTGCGTGTTTTATTGTGCAAATATCACTTCATTAAAAGTCAACAGTATAAACCAGATAAAAGCAGCAGTTCTCGCTTTAAAAAGCTGAAACGTGAGCTTCTCTGTTTGATAAATATCTTAAATAATCAGTGAAAATTTAAAATTATATCAGTAAAGTTCTCTTCCAAATCGGACACTCTATCAAATATTGATCTCTTTCTGCAGACATTAATCCACTTTGGCCAATTTCAGAGCAAATCCTGGCAACCGCTTACGTGGCCGGTTGTTGCGTTGAAAGTCGTGCGGTCATTGTCGGAAATTTGATGCACAATCAAACAACACTGCTAAACCTGGCGAAAAGTTGCTTAATTTAAAGGTTTAATCACATCACGAACAAATAATCAATTACTGGAAGAAAATGTTTTCTATTTAATTGTGTTTATAGCATTTAAACAACTAAAAGCGTTGGTGCTTTTAACTAGCTAAACATTACAGTTTTAATATTTACGAGCTTTTGAGGCACCCCTTGAAGGCCGCATTTTTCCAAGGAACGGGTAAAGAAAAAGTCCTTTTAAAGCGGTAACACGCGCACACTCAGTCCGTTATTTCTGCATTTTTGAAGTTAATTTCTAAATTATGAACTTATCTCTAAAACAGGAGTCCTGTTTTTTTGTGCAAGGTAACAAACTCTGGTAAGCCCGTTTAACTCTCTAAATAGGCTATAAAAAGATAACCAGCGGTTTATTAGTGCGCTAAAATGCCTACTGAACTAAAGCAGAGGAGGAAGACGCAGGCACAGAAGCAAACCGATGAACCATCAGGCGCCTCAAACGGGAAAGAAGAACCACAGAAAGTGAAGACTGAAGCAGGAGACAAGACAGGAGCGAGCAAAACGTCCTCGGGCCTGGACATTAGAAGTGTAATGTGCTTGTTGTCGCTCGCAGCGTGTGGGGCTCTGAGCTGGTAAGTATAAATATTAGTATTAAAGCTTTCTTCAGAACTACACTGGACTTCTCTCTGAAGATTTTCTGGCTTTCAGGTTGGTGCTGCAGCAGAATGAGAGGTTTTCCCAGATTGAGGAAAAATACAGGTCTCTACACGGAAAAACTTCCAGTCTGATCGAAATGGAGGAGGAGATTGTCAGAGTTTCCAAAAAGGTACGTTTGATTGAGTGTGGAGCCGATCCTCGGCGCGTTTGGACCATGAATCTGCAGCTTATTTTGATGGGTGTGAATGTCAAATACTTCGCGATCCTTAAATATTTAGGGGTTTTATAATAAGGCCGACGACAAAGGGTGTAATTCCCCTAGAATGAAATTGATTTTAAATGTATTTTATCTGAAATTACGATGTAATTACGTATCTATAAATATTTACTGTAAGTACTATGTGTAGGTAAGTTTAAGTAGGACAGCACTTCAGGTATTTTACACGAAATAATAACTCAGTTTTAAGTAATTTTAAGGTTTAAGGAAGTTATGCATTACTGAAAATTAGCTACAGTGTAATTATTTCTTGGCTCCTGTAAAAACTTGAACTGTTACCCGTTTATTCTACTGTATCTAGTAGGTATTTGTAGGTAAATATTAATACATCATAACTTCAGATAAAATAGATTTAATATGGGGGAACTGCACTTTAGCCGCAAGCTGTATTATAAAACACTACCTTGTTTTTAAGTGGACTCTATGGGTACCAGATGTTCTTTATTTAAACATTAAATTTAGTTCTTTGGGCAAAACAAATAAACTTGACATTGATTGTATTGCATTAGGTTGCTTAAGGAAAGCTGTGAGACAAATATTCCAAAACCTGGACAAATAAAATCCAGTGTGTCTGTTCACCTAAATTCCACTTGAGACTATTGCATTTCACCCCATTTGAATATAAGTTTAGCAAGGAAAAAGGGTCTTCTTATTATATTTTCTTTATTATATTTTCTTTTTTTGTTTAACCTCAAGGGAGGGAAAAACTACGGTTACATTTTTTGTAGAACAAAACTTGCTTAGTCTTTGCATTTCTTGAGAAATTCTGAATAGTTTTACTCACCTCAAACATATCCAACACACTTTAAGCATCAAGTCAGAAAGGATGCTGCCATATTTTTTTGGAAATTTCTATGTTTTAAAAACACCTTAAAACCTTCCAATATTACCCAAAGTCAATTACAGAAAGAGCAGAAACAACTGCTTTGATTTTTCTGTGTTTAAAAGATGTCACTTGAACTTGAGCAAGGACCTGTGCTCTCATGTGATACCCATTTGAACCACAAGATGATGCAGCAAGCCTTTATTTACCAAAGCAAGTCATTAGGAGTACATTGTTATTTACAATTATGGCCACTTCTGAAAACATGGAAGTACACCCACTGTGAAATACTACCAACGGGTACTGAAAGATTTAGACAACTACAGGAATAATTACAAAAAGTAGAAAAAAATCTATCTTCATGAATTTCATTCTTTTAAAGTTGACTTATCACTGCACCACTTTGTATATTATATGAATACTGAGGATCATAGAGCTCCCACAGAAACAGCACTCCTGTTTTGTGTTGCGGCTGCAGCTTGCCGCCTCTGAGGATGACCTACAGGATGCGCTCTCCACCATCTCCCTGGTGACAAAACTCCAGCAGGACATCTCCACCCTCCATGCTGCTGTCACGTCAATACAGGCTGATGAGAGCTCTGCCTCTCGTGATCTGGAGAAGGTCAATGCCCACTTCCTCAACGTGACCGAGACGTGGCAAGAGAGTCTGGCAGCCATCAACTCCGATCTCACCTCCCTCAAGGCTGAGTCCAGGGACGCTCATGCTGGAGCCACAGAGCGGGTGAATGAAGCCGAGCGGAGAACCCGGTCGCTGGCAGAGCGGCTGGACGAGCTCAAGGACAGCACAAAGAGGAATGCCCGAGCTCTGGAGCGCACAGAGGAGGACGACGTCAAGCGAGCGCAGGATCAGCTGGACTGGAACACCAAGCAGATCCACAAGCTGGAGGAGCAGATCGGCATCCTGAGCAAGAGGGAGGCCGAGCTGAGCTCTCAGCTCCAGGAGCACATTCCCCGTGCGAGGGCCTGCGAAGAGCATCTGCCGCAGGTAGAGGAGGCGGTGCGCTCCATCCTCAAACTGGGTGGAGATCTGAGCGGGGTGGAGAAGAGGCTGGAGGAGGTGACCTTGCAGGTGTTCGGCACTGAGGACAGCATGCTGAAAGCAACAAATGAAATCCTTGAGATCAGACAGGAGCTGGACACCCTGCAGGCTCAAAACAGCATCATGAAGATGAAAAATGAGTTGTCCGTGGTTAAAGAGGCGGTCCGTGAACTCACCATGGTGTTGAGGGAAAGTGGGGTTGACAGCCAAATGAACTCTGACACTCTGGAGGAAGTGGAATGGAACGAGGAGGAGGAGGAGTGGGAGAAAGATGAAGAGGATAAATTGACCGAGCCTTTTCTTGATGACCTCACTGAATGATGTCATTGGTTTTTTGTCGACTCGGGAAAATGAGTGGGAATGTCCTGTTTAACTGTACGCTGTAAACGCCTTTAGTTGAGTTTAGTAGTATCTTTGTAAACTTTGTACCTCACTTTAATGTCAGAAAACTAGCCTGATGTCAACATCAGCTCATGAAAACACTGCACTGTATTACAGAAGTTGGATACATTTACCTTTGTGCACCATTTTATTAAATATGCACGACTACTCTCAAGGTATCCATTTGCACTGATACAGTTTTACAGCATTAAATGTGCCAGTCTTTGTTCAGTCTTCTCTGTTTTTCTCTATTTTATTCTAATGTAAACTGAATATTTTTTAGGTTTTATAGTTTTGATTGGGAACAAGGAAGTTTCATATCACCACCTTTGATGCAAGGACGTCGTTGTTGGCCATTTTCTTTGCATGTTTCTGTTGTATAAACAGTAAAACATTCCCTGATTGGTTGGAAACAAGCAATAATGAACAGCGTCAATAGAATTTCTAAGTGTTAGATTAGGTTTCATACAGAAGAAGCTTTGCAAATATCAAAATAATCCACATATTTGAATGTCACATTTCCATCTTGTTCTGGTGTCACCTGTTGTATCACTACATCATCACTAAGCTTATTTAATAAAACAATCTTTTTTGTTTTTACAGAACAATGTCTGATTTGTTTGGTTGGGGGTTTTTTCCCCTCTCAGTGAATCGTCTTCTGTCCTGAGGTGTTTTTTTTTATTGGGGAAAAACATGTCCTGTACCTCCTGTTTCAGTGTGAGAGCATCCAGCTGATGCTAGAGAGTCTCGGGGGTCAGCGTGGGGCTCTGAAGTCTCAGCTGGAGGGTTTGGAACAGGATGTAGCTCGGCTGAAGGAGTGGGCTACTGGCTTGACTGAGAAGAGGGCTCAGCTTCAGAGCAGCCTGACTTCACTGAGAGAAGCTGTGGGTCAGATCGAAGGACGGACATCGACCATCACAAAGGACTTCACCAGCAAGGTTATTGATGATGTTATTGATGTCACACCTTTTCTTTTTCTAGAATGCAAGCTAATTCTCAGGACAAGTGTATGTAGGGTAGAGGTTAGTAGTATTGATACCATCTCTGGTATCGGTATCGGATTGATACTAGAGCAATAGGATCGATATTGTAGTTCAGTATGTAGCCCCATGAAAAGCTATACCTCAACTACACCACATTTAGATTCAAGGTCTCCAACTTTAAAAATAGACGAGAAGCTGATAGGTGTACTTTATTGTACTTTATAGGTTAAAAGTAGCAGTATCGGTATTGGTATCCACAGTTCTGGCCATGTATTTATTTGGCATGATATTGATACCCAAATTTGCATTATTGCAAAGCACTGTGTAAGGATTTATTTTTACTATCACATATGTCACCCGTCAAAAAGCAAAACAAGGTCCTTTTGCAGAGGTGAACATGCTTTTTTGTTGAAAAGCCCTTTCAGAAAAAGCTTTCTTAGTGCCGTTTCAAACATTTCTTTTTCCCCTACGGCCATCTAGGTGTCGTCAGTGAGGACAGATGTGCGCAGGATGGATGGCCTGCACTCTGAGGTGGAGTCTCTGCTGACTCAGGTGGGGGAACTAGAAGACAAGGCTGCTCAGGTGGAGCACAGCATGGTGAAACGCATCGGGGATGTGCTGGCCAGCAGCATCGATCGAGTTTCCAACCTCCGATCCGCATCTGAACGCAATTCTCAGGCCATAGAGCAGCTCCGCAGACGCATCCCTGAACTCGCCAGCGCCGACAAGCAGATCTCAGAGCGCTTGGTGGAGCTAGAGAGCGGCCGGGCTCGCCTGATAAGAACGGTGATGTTTGCCAACGACCTTAAACCAAAGGTGGCTAATATTAGGAGAGACTTTGGGGCGTTTGAGCCCCAGCTGTCAGACCTGACTCTTCGAATAGGACGATTAGCAAAAGATCTCACGGAAAGAGAGAGAGAGATCGCTGAGCTTCGACAGACATTAAGTAACCTCACTGCAGTCGAGGGAGATTTGAGCGTTACAAGTAAACAGGTCAATGAGATAGCTGATATAACAGATATTGGAGAGATACACAAGCCAACATGAAAAACAAACCGAGACCGGCTTACGTTCATCGGTTTCACCTGATTACCTGTCATACTGCTGTTTTAGAACAAGAACAAATACCGAAATAAATCAGTTTTTTATTAAAAAATAAAATAAATGTGAGCATCTGAACGTCCTTGAAGAACATTACCCTAGCAATTACTATGATCTGAGGCCTTCAGCTTTTCTAAATGGGGTAATATGATTTGGACCTGGAGGATGAAGATTTGATTGCTTTATTTTTTTTCTTTGCCTGGCTCCATCTAAATGTGTCAGTTTCATTACTTACCAGGTACAGTAAAGTCAAATACAACTGCATGAAAAGTTTGCTGGCTTTGCCCCAGAAGAAGTTTCACTTTCACAGCTATCTTTTTTACCTGCACAATTCTCTTATACATTTCCATTGGGTTTCATGCCATGTGTGACGCCTCTTCCTCCTCCTTATATAATCTCCCTGATATTATTCAGTATGGGCCACATAATACTAGCTTTAGGGGATACAGTAGCTTGACATTTTGAGGAATGTGCCTATTCGCATTCCAGCGGAGCTCCGCAGTCTCTCTCTTATGTCTCCAGGGTAAGTGTGAATTACTGAGTTATAGCTCCAGTTATTGGTTCTGACCAGCCTCGGCACAATCACCGATTGGAAGTAGCCACGACAATAAAACCACCTGCCACATATTGTTTAGATCCCCCTCTTCAAACCAGAAAAGCTCTGACTTGTCAAAGCTGGACAAAGGACCTCTGTGGGACCCCTGGCTTCAGTGACCTGCAGGGTGCTTGTTCGGTTCATCTCACATATGCTCAATCAGATAGAGTTCTGTGGAAATCGGAGACCTTAGAAGATGTGTCATTCTTCTCTATGCATTTATTTCTATGCAATATAACGCTTAAATTACACCAGTCTAAACAACATTACTACATCACAAACACCATACATTTTCTATAGAAACTAAATGTAAAGAAAAGCAGCAATTGCTTGTTTTCCCATTTTATTTCTACCTTTTTTATGGTGCCATTATGTTTCTCCACTTGTGTTCATGTTTAAGCATGCTCTTTCATTGTTTTCAAGTGTTAAAGCTACCTTTTAAGAGTCAAAGCACACCAATTATGCTCATTTCCACTGCTATATTATGATTTTGGACTTGCTTTGCAGCCCCTCGGTTCATCCTTTGAAACAAGCCATTTTAGATCCCTTTCTTTTTCCTTTTAACCCACCAACATCAGGTTTAAGTGGATAGCTACTCTAACTGACGTGATGCAAAGCCAGTAAATAAGGAAAGGATTGAAGTGTTAATCAATCACTTTCATGGCTTAAGTGCTTTTGTTCTGTAGTAGTATAAGTGATGCAGATATCCCAATGTACAAGAATTTGGTGTGAGTACTGCACTACTAGTGTGTCTCATGAATGCCAGAAAAAAGGTTTCCCAACTTAAAAAGACTTTATAAAGCGATTATCAGTATTTCAGTGGTTTTAATGTTGTGTCTGATTAGTTTGGCAGTCCATGAAACAAAAAATATAACCCTTTTTTAATGTTTGGAGCATTAAAAATGGCCGTGCTGCCTGTGTTTTCATGTTCCCCGTGTTTACGCTGTGCTCAAAGTGATGTCAGTAATATCTTACTGACATCACTCTCCACACATCAGTTCTTCTTACAGCCTTTAGTTGACACGTTGGCCTAAATCGTCTTCCCTTTGCCATTAAAGTGCTACAGACTTGAAAATCCAGTTTGTCACCAGAGGTATGCAGTACATGAGTGTTTTCTGATGTACTCTCTAGATTAGTTAAATAGTTTATTGATGTCCAAATGCCTTAAACCAAAACAGATAGCTTTGAAGTATTCCAATGAAGTGGTCACGCAACCACAGCTTTAGCTGCTACAGAAGGAAGCACCTTTCTATGGAACACTTGGTAAAGAGGCAAAACTATTTTTCACTTGTATAAAGAGTTCAACGTCAGGTATTTACTCATTAAGAGGTGAAAAATTGTTGCCTGGACTCCACAGCCTTGTCTCATGTTATTAATAACACGGTGGTGAAGTTATAAATAATGTAGCGAAGATGGATTATGATTTTTCCCCTGTCCCCATCAGCCACTGGGTAAATCACGTCTCTTATTTTTTTCATTCCCGCCCTTTCTGTCAATACATCACCCATGATGTAATGAACCAAAGTAAGAAATCATTTTGTCATGAAGTTCACACCCAGAAATAATTCTTCACAGTTTTGAGTTAACAAGTTTTTTTTTAATTCTTAAAAAAACAAAAAACAAAGTGAATAAAAACGGGGTGCTCAAAATGAGCTTATTGATCCACTAGAAAGATTAAAAAACAGCCAACTGGCACAAAAACGATGAGTTTGAAAAAAAAAATAATAATAATAGAAAAGTACAGTGCAGAATGAGTGTGGATTCACAGATCAGCAGTCCATCTCTGCCCCTCTCACTCCTGCCCTAACTGCCCTAATGTTTGTTCTTTTCTAGTGTGCAACCTCACGGCATCAACCATTAACTCTGAAAAACCTTTCTTTGTAAAACTAGGAAAAGGTTGTCACCCATTTGGATTCATTATTGACCCTGTTGTTGGATGTTTTGACATCCCGATAGGACATTGCTAACTACTCCTCCGTGATGTCGGGCTGTTCAGACAGGCCTGCCAGTGACTCTGTGGTTTTCTGCAGGGCTTCCTGCAGGGCAGCGATAGCCTGATCGTGGCCTTCTAGCTTGGTTGCTTTGCTTTCCAATCCAGCTACCATGTCTCTTAAGCTCTCCAGCTGCTCGGGCTTCATCCTGCTGCTGTTGTCCTCCAAAGCAGCGAGCCTCCTCTCCAGGTCCTCCACATGCTCACCCAGGCTGGAGTAGGCTGAAGGTAACTCTGTCTTGTCGCCATCTAGAGCAGCTATGCTAGACTGGAGACCCTCCAAACTGCTCTTCATTGCCTCCAGTTCTTGCTCCAAATTAGTTTTAATGTCCTCCACAGCTTTCCCCTTTGCAGCCAGACTGTTCTCATATGCATCATGTTTGTCAAACAGCGATTGTACTTTGGAGTTGATGTCTGACACTGACGCAGACATTGAATCTAGATTCTCCTCCGATGCTTTGACTCTGGCTGCAAGGTCATCAGATCTCAGCAGGGCCTGAGTAGCTGCTTCACTCACTTGCTCCTCTACATTACGAACAGCACCGGCAAACTGCTCCATGCCACTTTCTAGCATTACAGCCTTGTCCTTCAGAGCCTGAAGCGAAGCCTCGGTTGAAGACAGGGACTGCCTCAGATTCCCAGTGGTGTCTTGCATCACTTTCCTCACTGTCTCAATTTCCTGAGACACTGAGGCCACCTCTCGGTTGCGAGTCTGGAGCTCTTCCCTCACCACACTGATCTGCTGTCTGAGGGAATCCCCTGAAGAGGCAGCTGCGTCTTTGGCTGTTTTAATTTCAGCTACAGCATCAACAATGGCCGACAGCTCTTGTTTGATGAGAGTGGGGTCTTCAATGTCACCCAGGCGGGCTTTAAGATCAGCCAGCTGGCTCTGCGCCTCACTCTGAGCTTCAGTGAACTCTGCCACGCTGGCTTTAATGGACTGACTGGCTTCAGCCAAGCGCTCCTCAATGGTCTTCTCTAGAGAGGAGAAGTCTTTCTCTCGAGCCTCCTTGACTTCATTGATGCCCTCAGAAAGGTCCCTGAGTAGATCATTCTGGAGCCTCTGAAGGGCCTCCTCCACTCTCCTCGTCTCCACCTCGCCTCTCTTCATTCGACTGATGGCCCCCTCCAGCTCCACCCGCGTGATCCCCAGAGATGACTCCAGCCCATCCACAACACCCCTCAGAGACTCCACCTTTACAAAGATCATTGGAAACACAAAGACAAATTTTACTCAGACTCTTTTCTTGCATTTAGATGTTATTAGATTTCACAATCTCCAGGCTACACAGCTTGCACTGTGCACGCAGAAAGATCGTGAATGAAACGAGGAAAGAATGAATGAAACAGAAGATGACTTGTGTGAGTAAATAAACTTTAAAGTGCATGTCATAAACAAGAAAATGGGTTATTCTCATTTCCAGCTCAGTATTGTTATTCCTGAACTGTATCAGAGCGTCACAGTGTAAAATAATCTTATAATGGGGCTCAGTGCAGTCCCTCGCTTCTAAAGGCCACCCATCCTTCTAACATAGTTTTGTGTTTTCTGATTTGTCGAGCCTAGTGAACAGAAGGTTTGCAGGGGGCTGCTTTTATGTGCCCGAGATGAAGCATGTCTCCTCTCTCTTTTTTGGTATCATTCAGGTCAAGCACGAGAAGAAAAGATATATGAAACAAGGCTTTAAAAGAGTCTCAGTCTCCACTTTAACAGCCTACATATGAATTTAAATTTTTAACAGGGCTGAGTTCTGGAAAAGATATTGTATGTGGCTGCTTATAGTGCCACCTCATGTTCTTTGTGAAGCGACAGAAAGCTGAATCTCTCCTTTAATGACTGACCTTGTAAATCCATCCTTATCTGCCTTGTCCAGCTTTGCAATCAGAAACGGCTTGTTCTCATTCAAAGAAACACCCGATAAAGAAATTCATAATACTGTAGATGGCTTATTATTGAGTGGGTCTGAAACTTTATTACTCACAGTTTAGAGCTCACAAACCCAACCCTAGA
Source organism: Etia nguti (assembly GCA_015106755.1). Taxonomy (NCBI): domain Eukaryota; kingdom Metazoa; phylum Chordata; class Actinopteri; order Cichliformes; family Cichlidae; genus Etia; species Etia nguti. The sequence goes on along the minus strand of VUQG01043875.1, from coordinate 50,730 downwards.
GTAAATGAAGTAAAACCATATGATCCACGTTTATATAAGTGCATACGCGTATATTATAGGGTGATGCTTCCTTTTACAGTTCTGGAAAATACCTGGAAGAATGAAAAGTGACGTTTAGAACTTCTTTCCATTGATTCGTATTCTTTCCTACCTACCTGTTGAACGACGCTTTCCACTTTGCCGCTCAGTTCTCCGCTTTGCCGTGCGCTCTCCTCGTGTTTTGCGTTCGTCTGGCGGATTTCATCCAGCACTTGTTGTACGTGAAAAGCAGCGAACCCTGCAGCACCTATTAACGCCACATAAAACACCGTGGTCACAAGAAGACCCAGGCAGCTGCCTGACCGTGGTGACCCCTGAGGTCCTGGGGCACTCGCTCCGTTGTGGCTGCTCTTTTGGCTTTTCTTCGGCGCATCTTCTTGACTGGATGCGGCGCTCTTGTCGCTATTCTTTGGCTTTTTCGCAGTCATGGTTAACGGGAGCTTTGAGACGTGTGTGTGTGAGGGCTGCTGGTTTTGCAGTCGTGGATGGAGAGGCTTTTCACTCCAGTCCCACTGACTGGACCAGCAGCGTATCAGTGAGCGCTTCGTGTCTTTCCCCGGGGGGCTTTTGCGCTGAGGTATGCGGATGGGGGTTGTCCCATGCCCAACTCCAGGCTCTGAATTGGTCTTGTTCGGTGACATAAAACACTAGGAAGCAATGAATGATTTGTGGGCTGCTGCACTTATAGTAGATGTTTATATTAGGTCTGTTTTTATCTTTGCATCAGGTGTGATAATCGCATAAAGACTGAGATTTATATAGGTGTGTCATACTCTCATTATTTGCAGAAAAAAAAATGTGACTTTGTAATTACGCGGAGGGGAGAGAAGAAGAAAAGATTTTTCAAAGTGTCAGTCTGTGTGTCATCCACACACTTTGTCTCTATTATTATTTTTACAAATTTCCCTTAATGCTGTTTTTTTTTCCTCTTTTCTTTCTGCTGATGCAAACTTTCTGCACACAGCTCAGTGAAGCAGAGCAGCGCAGGGAGGGGCACTTTCTTCCCTTCCAGTTTGCTCCTCCTTTCATACGTGGCAGCTGAAGTTTTGGCACGGCAGCAGATCACGTACTGTACACGTTCACGCAGAGGAGAGCCATCAGAAAAGTCCGAAAGTCAGTAAACGCATTATAAAGGTGAATGAATCACAGTTGTGGCACCAAAATCTCCTCACTATTGTGTGCCAAGTCTGGAGATTGCGTTTGATGTTTAATTTCAGTGCCAACAGTTCAGTGGTCTTAGTGATCTTTGTAGCATTGTTAATTATGCATTCATGGTATATTTTTAATAATATGTTGTCATTTTATTCTTTAGGGCTTTCTCATGTGCACCTTTACTGATAGAGTTTTATTTTATTTCTGGATTTTGTTATTTAAACCCACAAAGAAAACGTTCTGAGACAGAACGTTTGTCCTTTTCTGCCCTTTTTCTTCAAAAAAGACGTAAAAACGATGAAATGGTCACATCATCGGTTTGAACACTAGATGTCGCTAAGAGAGCGTCTAAAGTCATTGTTCTTTCCATGAGAGCATTGCATGTGCAGAAGACTGATGAAATTATTGACGTTCGTATGAAATTAAATTAAATGTAATAGTCTGTGTTTTCCCCAAATGTTTTATTCAGCAGAGATGTGCAACATAACAGTTTTGCACATAGAAAAGTACAATAAAATTGCCAATAAAAGGAAGTAAAAGGAAAATACTAAGTCAGAAAATGTTAACAAGTATATGTGAAAAAAATTATAAAGTTAAAAACTGGAATGAGTTACTCCCCTGTTTATTCCAGAGGGAGAGCGTATAACTGATCAAATTCACACCTTGATTTGTTCCTTCAAACTGTACTGAATAATAATCGTATATTAACTCAAATGTGCACCAAGTTTAGACTCTTAAGACTGTTAAAACAAATCTTTTTGTATTTGCATTGTATTCTTTTTGCATTTTTTTTTTGTTTCGTGATGCTTTAAATGTTTTCAGTTATTTAAAGCTCTGGACTGCAGGCAAGCCAGTTCGGCACTTTCGCTCCTCTACTTTGCTGTTTAATGGTTTGACGTTTTTAATTATGATGTAAAAAAGAAAAGAAAAGAAAAGAAAGAAAGTTAATAATAGTGAAAATGATATTTCGTTATCCAGAGGACCCAATAGTGCCTTTATAGCTGGTTGAAAAGTTTTGTAGCTGTCTTTTAAATATGAATATAAATAGCTAAATTCAATCAGTGGACAGATGTCACGTGGTATAACTTATGCAAAATGAGGAAAAGGTTAACTTATCAAGAAAATCTTTATTTCATTTAGAAAGTTTTGCATGCTCTTGGTACCAAACCCAAAAGTTAATACAGGTGTCCACGTAAAAGTTACCAAAAAGCTCTAGGATTATACATTCAATTTCTAAAATGACTATTAGTGGTTATTATTATGGTTATTACTTTTATTTAATATATATTAGACATTTTTAAACCTTAACAGGATTATAATGGTCTTAAACAGAGTAAGGATAACTGTAAATGAGGTTGAAGGATTTCTTTTCATCAATGGAAAAGCTCTCACTAGTGTAATGTCACCCCTGTTACGTCTTGTCCGCCGCTTCTCTTCTCTCCACCCTTTAATCTGTTTTTTTCTGTGTTCTGTGTTCTTTTTCAAAATTAAGTAATCAAAATAAAGTAATTTGATAAATATCTTCATTTTATATCTTCGACGTTAATTACAGAAAAAAATTGAATAAATAAATAAATAAGCCACTTTCATTAAAATGAAAATTACATCTTCCTTAAAAATAGATCACGTCTTTAAAAAAAACCTAAAAGAAAAAACAGAATAAAACAAAAATAAAAACAAAATAAAAAGATAATACTTGTTTGTTTCATAAAAACCATCGTAAAATAGATTTTCAGAGTAAAGTAAGTTACATTTTTAGAAAATGTAGATATGAAAATGAAAGTACGTCCAAAACGTTTATTATTCGAGATTGAAGGGTTGCCTTGACCAGTATATACTTTTAATATAGTTTAACAAGCCCCATTTCAGATGAAATGATAAAATCATAAAGAAGCCATTTTTTATATACTGTACAACGTTACCACTTGTAACACTGGCACTTACCCGGCTGTGCGAAATGGGAATTTCCTAGCAGACGATGAACGCCGCATTAGTCCCCGCCCAGACGCCGTGACAACAGACGCCGCTCCGTCCAGGTGTACGGTGTGAGATATTGCAGTGATCCGGACCGTTTCAGACCTCTGTCGGTATATTTGCGTGAAATGGCCTAACGCGATATGCTTTGTTTCCGAGCTCGTCTGTCACTCGGACGTCCGAAATGCCATCTCTCCGCCCACCTCGTCCCTCATCCCTCAGAGAATAAAGCGGGAACACCGCTAACATGAACACGGGCGAAGGGATCAGGCTTGAGCTGTGAGTTTAAATCTCGAGTGGGAAAAGCTAGCGGTTAGGCTAGCCAGCTAGCTGTGACACCCGGCGGCGGAGGCTCGGATATCGGATTTGCGCAACCATGGCTGGGCTCATCAAGAAGCAGATCCTGAAGCATCTCTCCAGGTCAGTGATGAGCCGAGGTTAACGCTAGCAGACAGGGAGTGGAAATAAAGCGACGACGGATGGATCAAGCTGTCACAGGCGTTAGCTAGCAATCACAAAAACCTCACTTTAATTAGTTTATGCTTGCCGCAAATAGATGAAGGATGTCCTGTACTTTAACTCGTTCCTCCGTTGACTGTCACTGTGCGTTTTTGAGTTGCTAACGCTCACAGGACCTGAGACGTGGCTACCCAGCTAAATGTGCTAGCACCACGCGAGCTGCTAATCCTCCAGACACTTGCTAAGTCAGGTTGAACCAGTCGTGTGGTTGAGTCAGATTGTTAAAATCAACAATCTCTGCGTTCACCTCAAGGTAACTTAACCTTCAGCAACTGCCTAGCAGGTAGCTAAAAATACTGGCCATACAGTTAATAAAGTAATGGGAAGACAGGTACAGGGTACAGATTTGTTTACACGGATTTAAACCCTTTTTATCTGGCACTTTTCGCCTTTGTGCTCCCCTATCAGGCATTAAACTTAGTGCACATGGAGCCTCAACGTCCTATTACTCAAGATAAGGTCATTTAGAAAGTGAAATCTATTGTCCTGCCCTCTAATTCAATATATTTAACAGCATTTTGCGTCACTGTTAAACACCCCACCATATTATATCTATGTAGCCCTTTAATGCCTCTCCAAACGTCATGGAATAGTAATGATGTAGTAGTGTACAGATGTCACATTTCTAATCCAGATCACTGATGAGTAAGTCATGAAAAGCCTATAAGCATGCAGGTGGACTGGTTCTTGCAAAGAAAGAAAAAAGCAGTGAGGTGATTGTCCTCACTGATAGAAATCTTTGTTGAAACTGTGATGAATTTGTCACACTGTGGATTATATCAGCATTTGTTATTGCTGTGCCCTTGATGTTCTTGCACAGTGCTGCAGTTAAAAATTAAAATGATCTGCTGCACACCGCTTATTAGTGGCACGTCCTTCAGCATCCTCATACGTGGTGTTGTGTTGAGATAAGAGCATGTACACATGACTGTGCATGCTGTCAGCAAAAAATTAGCATCTACTTTGACAGGAAATGACTGGAGGAGGCGTGATGTCATCTGTCTTTGGGCTCGCCATCCTCCTTTTTTTTTTTTTCTTCTGTTTTTTTGTCCTGGCCTGATTGGTCTGTTGCTGAGCGGAAGAAGACGGTCGACCAGTCCTGCATCTTTAAATTTGGTGATGTCATGATCGAGGTGCTGGTGTCAGAATACCAAAGCAGCATGGCCCTAAATGCTCTACTGCACGAGTACGGCCACAGCAGGCTGTGATTCTGCATAGACTCTCTCTGCTTTATCACCATCATTATCTGTGTGCTTACAGCTGCAGTTTATGTTGTGGGTGTCAACAGATTAACTGTTGCAGAGGACATTCCTCTCTCAAATACTGTCTGTGACTAGGGCTGTCACAGTGAGCCAGCATCACATCTTCACAGTTAACTGATCAAGACGTCTGCAATGACCGTTCCTCCTCTGGGCAGGACAAGTGTACTGAGGCATGCATGACATGTTAAACTAGTTGAAAGAGCCCCGTTTTCACGATGTGATCTGTTAGAAGAAGCTTTGTGTTTAACTTTTCATGCCCAAGAATGAGTTCGTGAATGCTGAGAGAGCACTGGCTGAGCTGCCGGCGTGAATGTTTTGCCCTAACGTGAAAGTGTTTAGTCAATAAAGTGTTTCACAGAAGGTCGAACTCAGGTAGCCCCCGGGGGTGAGTTGACAACAAAGGTGTTTGCTCGTCTGCGTTACGGACCGCTTTAGATATCGACACGACACTGGCTCAGAGCCAGACGCGGCAAGATCCAGTTACACATACACAAATACAGATGTAGGAACGCTATGTTTCTACTGAAAGAGGCTGTCTCAGTGAGGTGAAAGGTCACACTCTCATGTAAAGGAATATTATGGAGCTGGGAAAGGAGCTTAATTACAGGTGTTCCAGTTAATGAATGAGCATTCATTTCCTTGTTTCCTGTCTTCCCTCTTTTGTTGCTTCTTCATTTCTTAGCACATGTGATTCTTTGAACCCTTTTGTGACCCTTTTAAAAATGTCCTCACTTTCTTTATCCATTTTCTACCTTTAGTCACTTAATCTGATTCTGACTTTTGTCATTATTATTTTATTGTCATCAGTACACAAATAAATATCCAAGAAAAGCAGAATAACAGGCAAGAGAATATACCAGAACTCAAGGTGTTGTCTTGAATGGCTTGTTTTTGTCTGTGCAGCTATCAAAAAATGTCAGTGACTTCTTTGTATTTCCATGTCTTGAATTCAGTCCTCCTCAAAGAAGCATTGAATTCGACACATTTAAACGGAACCTTTTAACGGCCTTTTTATTTATTTTTTGCTGTATTTGGACCTTTTCCTTTCTTAATGTCATTATTACTGAGTTAAATGGATGCTTATGAATGTCATAGGGCTGTCATACAACACTACCGCTAATTGCAAGCAGCAAAATTGACATCCAGACAATCTAGAATCATGACTTGGATCCCACAAGAATCTGATCTAATACATTTTCAATCAGAAAAGAGAAGATGGTTTATTTAGGTAGCTGAAATTGAACACAGTGGATTCTAACTTACGTTTACAAATGTGTGTGCTAGTATAACAAGTCTGTGCTTTCTCATCATTGGAGTTTTACTGCCATTGCAGTGGGAGAAATGGATTCATTTCTTCTCCTGTGTTTATCACCACGAGTATCTTTGGGCCCCGACTCTTTCCATCTTCTGCTGTAGCTGTGTAATAATGCACCATAGTGATGCACTCCACTATTCCCTCTGCTGGTGGGAAGGCTATTATGGCCTGAGTCATGACTAAGAGCCTCGCTTTGGATGTCTCATCAGTGTGTAGCTGTGAAGTGCTTAGTGTGTAGGTTGTTTGTGCAGCGAGTGCAATAGAGCGACATTTGGCCAGGGTCCCTCCAGGCCTTGGCATCCTCTGCTGCCGTGTAACTGGGCTGGTGGATTGTTTTCTCCTTCACGCTAACCTTTTCGCTGCCTCCACGGGGCCGTAAATATTCCACAAAGCCGTGCTGTGCCAACACAAACTCGCCTAACTTTTTCAGGTTGCCTTCATTGTGTTGTGTTTGTGTGGAGGCGTTTAGTAGAAGTTTGTGTATGTGGGATTAAAGGGACTGCCTCCTGATGTCAAATTCAAAAAGGAAGAGCAGGCAAAAATTCCAGGCGTGCAACTGGTAGCTTGCTTGAAGCCTTACTGGCAACATATACTAATCACCCAGTTTATTAGCCGCACTTGCTAGTAATAGGTGGGACCCACGTTTGTCTTCAGAACTGCCTTAATTCTTTGTGGCATAGAGTCAAGAAGGTGCTGGAAACATTCCTCAGAAATTTTGGTCCATGTTGTCATGATCGCGTCACACAGCTGCTGCTGATTTATTGACTGAATTATAAAGTTTTTGATAAGTGTAAATATTAATCAGATATTGCAAATAAGTCCAAAATCTCTGAAGATTTATATAATAGGAGTGAAAACAAATGAAAATGCTTTTTTTTTGTTTTAGCCTTTTTTCTTGGCAAGACATTTGCTTTCACTAAGCCAAAATCCATCCTCCTGTTTTCTTTCACTGTGGCAAAGTTGCGTTTTCGATTGGGAATCCAGAACCGTGCTTAACACTTCCTTCTCTAAGTACTTGCATGTCTTTTTGACAGTTGGTCATTGCAAAACACTGACATCAAACCTCGAAGCAGTGCAGCTTTACGCTCTACATCATGACTGCACACTGCAATAATGAGACATATGCTGTGATCCTTAAAACCTCGTAGTCTAGCTGCCTTTGAACACAGAACTGATAAAGATTTTCCCTGTAGATAAAATCATTATCCCTCTGTAGTTGCAGTGTAGCTGATTGAGCAGGGTATTTTACACAAACGTCACCCCAGAGATGTTTTCCAGTTCCTATTGGGGAATCCTGAGACACTCTTGGAAATCCAATCCTTCCAGCAAGCTTCGAGTCTCCTCCCTCCCTGCTGGAAAACCTACAAAGGAATGCACCAAGGAATCATTGTGATTAGATGCTTAAACTGCCTCATCCGCCTCCTTTTGACGCTCCCATCAGATCCATCCAGATGTAGAAGCTCCTCATCCAATCTCTAATACTTAGTCAGGCCACCCCAAAAGAAATATAACCAAATACAGGGCTGTAGCGAAAGATTTTGATTATCAGATCATTAATTATTTATATTCTAGTAAATCAAATAATAAGTTTGGGCATTTTGTTTTTAAAAAAAATGATGATACGGTAAATTGCAGGCTATCTTATCATATGGGTTGTCATCCATACTAAGTAGCTAGCTAAGGCCAAGTGACTGATGCCTAATCTTTTCTGTTAACCTTTGCTATCAGAATTTTGTGACCCAGAACAGATAAAAGAAGACGATGAGATGCGACAGACCGTGGCTTACAGCCTTCAGATACTGTTAATGACTCCAAGCTTTAATCAAGCTCGAATTATTAAAGTCAGGCAATAAGAGGCAATATTCTCAGGAAGGCTCTATATAATGTGAATATTGGTTTGTGTGCTGCACAAACCCACACTGCACTCCTCTAACCTGAAAGCGTATCTTAGGCATGGCTTTAAAAATATATTTTCATATTTGATGACGTGGCTTTTTATGAAATATTAAGGAAGCTTTTAAATTAAATTAAGTCAGATTACTGCCCCCTTTTAATAGTGCCAGCCGATGCCTTTGAGAAACACTTCAGTGGGATTTAATGTGTGACTTGTCAAATTATCCCAGCAAGTCACATTCACCAGAAGCATCTTATTGTCCTAATTGGCCTCTAATTACATCCAGCGCCTGGTTATCTGTTAAGGAATACCGACCCTAATGAAAGGCGTTATCAGTCCAGCAGGCTCAACACACTCTCATGTTTACACTGAATGGGCCAGTGAAGGATTTAGAGGGCTATTTAAAGCTCACGTTCACCATTTCTCTTGTTGAGCCAAGCAAAAAATGTAGCAACTTCCCTTTCTCTTCCCGTAAACTGCATTCCTAGGTTGCACAGGAATGCCCTGTAGATGCTGCCTCTGTTTCCTGTTGTATCCTTTCTTTGTGTCTCTTTCTGTTTGTCTCTTTGTTTCTCACTTTATGTTGCCACAGTCTTTGTTGCTAAAAAAAAAAAAAATAGAGTTGGTAGCCCTCTGAGTCATTCTGGCCATCTTCCCTCAGGCTCCTCTCTTTCTGGCACTGATGTCATCGGGGTGCGCCTCAAATGCATCGTCAGAGCGTAGGAAAAACCTGTTTCCATCCACCAGATCCGCAGACATAAGCATACAGTGTGGCGGGCCAGATCCCTGCTCTTGGTTTGTGGTTGTGGGGGAAGTTGCAGGATCAGCGTACTGTTGGAGACATCCTTAAGCTGAGTTTGAGCAAAATGACTCACAAATGGCAAAGTTATTAGCAACAGGTGTTTACTGAACAACAACAAAGTCATGCAGATGGAAAAAGAAAGCTGAAAAATGTGGTGGTGCATGTTGCTTAAATGTGAACCTTGAAGCAGAAGGTTAGATTAGCTTTGGGTAAGATTCCGAACGGCAGGAGAGAGAGGGAGACACCAGCTCTCTCCAAACATGACTGCACGAGAGCAGACACTACAGATGGAAAGCCGAGGGGTAGTGCAGCCACTTTCATTTGATCACATTTTAATATTAAAAAAATATTAATTTTAAATGCTTTAAGGCTTTTAAAAGTAGTGTCAGTCTTTATGTATCTTTTGGCATGAAAGCTACTAATCGTTTCAAATGAGTCACGTGAAACTGGTTAAGTTTTGCAGGAATTAGCGCTGTGCTGAGTGGTTAATTTTGTCCTTTCGAGAGGCAGACACCCCCGCCTGCAGCCATTAGCCTGCTCTAATCTCTTTATGGGCCTGGATCTGGTCCGATGAGCTGGAACCTGCTGACTGGAATAATGGCTGAGGTCTAGTGTGGAGAGATGAAAAGGAAAGATGACAGTGTGTGTGAACATTATACCCTCTACCTCTTTCTGTTGATTGGGATCTACCTGCTTAATTTAGCTTTAGTAGCCTTGATATTAGACAGCTGATTAACAGCATTTTATATGCTCACAGTAGTGATTTATTTATGGAGTTGAAGGAAGGCAAGAGGAAGCCCCAAGTGAGGCTGATATACCAGATAAGGTGCAAAAGAGTGAGGGGAAGCTAGCTGGCTGATACTTGATCAGCAGCAGAAATGAATATTTCACTGGTCACAAGGCTGAGACGCTCCATCTCTCAGACACAAACTGTTTCTATGTGTATACCCATGTGTGCATTGTATTGTTTGTGTTTTGCTTGTAAGCGTTTTTATTTATTTATTTATTTATTTTTGGCCTCATTCTGCCGTGCCGAGGCTCAGTTTATGCTTCCACAGCTGAATAATTTACACGGATGGCGAATACGAGAAGAATCCATTGCTGCCAGGAGAAGGTGTTGGGTGTAAAGGAACTGGATTTTTGACTGACTGAATCATTAAAAACATGAGCTGCCGAATCGCAAAGCAGTGATCACTGGACAGAGTGTCCTGAGTCTGGGTCCAGACGGACCATCTGAACAAAAAGTCTTCTTATGACTATCCAGTTTCTTAATGGCTGCGTAATCATACAGCACCACGTCGGGAATGCCGAGAGTGCACGTTTTTGAGCTCTATGTGACTCTCATGAGCTCTCCGTGACTTTCTTTACCATTGCGACTTTAAGAAGGTGGTTTCAGGTTTTTAATTGACTCTTACACTTCTTATTAGGCTAACCTGATTTTGGTCTCTTGTTATATTTTTCAGCGTTTTCTATTGTTTTGAAAAATTGATTCAAATTCAACAATCAGTTACCTGCTAATGCCGAACTCACACTATGGAAAACAGTAGTTGAAGACTGCGGACGACCAAAATTATTGCAGCTGTGTGCGATCAAGCGACCTTTGAAATTGCTGCTACAAAGACAGCAACGAGGTCTGCGAACAAACGCAGCCAGTTGCCATCTTTGAATTTACTTGTGACTCTTCTTCGTAGAGTCACATATGGTGTTACATATCTGTGTCTTGAGCATAGACGTATGGATTGTGTTATTTTATTAGGTTGCTCTGAATTACGTGGTGGCTCTATCAAGATAAGTTTGTCCAGTGTTGGTTGCGTTTAGTGTTGACCTGATTTAATGGTAGCTTTGCCGTCCACACCTAATGTTATTTCAGGACGGGCACCTCTGCTGACCTCACTAGAAAAGTACCACTAAGTAAGCACTATGGTGGGTTGAAAAAGCAATAGATGTATTATTCTGGTCCTAAACAGTTTCAATGATAATAATTTTTTTTTTAAAACCCGATCCCAACCAGTAATATTATTTATATCAAATAACTATTAATAAGAGTCTGAGTTACAGTGATTCAAAGCAAAATGTATTAATATTTGTTTGTGAAAAAGACAATAAATACAAAGAACAATCACACCAATTACGATTTAGATCATGCCGCAATAAAACCACAAGTCTGCATGTATCTTCACTTAACAGTGTTGATATACAAATGTTAGGATAATGTAGTACTATTCAGTGGATCATGGCATTCTGGTAGAATCTATGCTCAGCTGGTTTACACTCAGTTAAATGTTTTATTTTTATTTATTTTTTATTTTCTGGTGTAACTCAGAAAGAAAATCTCTTTCTGATGTCTATTTGCTGTTATTAAAGGTGTTCCACAGGGATCCAGTTTTGGACCTCATAGTATTAACTATGACACCCCAAACTGTGATGGACACTTTTATGGATATGATATTGTTTTATAAGCCACTAAAGGTTCCCTTGGTCTAGTCTTTGCAAATCTAGAGCATGCTTTTTAGAAGGCCAACCAAGAAAGTGTCATTAGTTGCATTTGTTAAGCTCTACTGTTGCCTTTGTTTTGGTCTTGCAGAGAAAATGTGTCCCAACACTGTTTTTGTTACACACTTTCGTCACAGTCTACATGCAGGTTAGCAGGATAGTAAATCACTAAATCTCCATTTTCCTGATGTTGCGGCCTTGATAATGACATGTTATTGCAGAGCGACCGGTGTGTATTGGCTGTGAAAATCTGAGCTCTGAACCACTGGAGTAGAAGAGATTAGACAAGTAACGAGATTAAACCTACATGTCCTGTTTATGTGTTTAAAAAAGAATGAGTCAGGTTTAATTTATTTATTGTTTTTTTCCATTTCAAATGAATATCAGGCTAGGATCTAATGCTTTTGTGGGGCTTTATCATGGTTTCTCTGCATTCTTCAAACGTGATGTGTACCAAATTTGGGAATGTACAGGGAAGGCCATGAGGCTCTTGACGGCAAAAGAAAGAATGTGAAATCAATAAAATCACTGTAGTTTTTAAAAGAGGTTCTACTGAATTGGTCTACGGAGATTTCTGCGTCAATGAACCACTCAGTGTGTGGCTACTCTGCTAACTATTAACCAATATGCAAACTGTGAATGAGGGCAGAAAACACTTAGGTCATGGACATCAAGTTTGTGTGATTAAGTGTCTTTACTTTGTGAAAAAGCAAACAGGGACTCACTGATTCAATACAGCATACAGCATTACACAGAGGTTATAAAAATCACTGGCAAATACTTATAAATGTGCTTTTACGCCTTATTGTATGAGACTGTGAGGCCTGGGTACACTTTGTCCAGTGTTAGTTACACATATTACTGTGTTAGACTGACCCCTGTTCTTTTTCAGCATCTATTTATGAGCTTATCATCGGTAGATTGGGCAGTGTATAAGCAATACAAATACAGCTTCAATTAAGTAGAAAACAGCTTCCCAGACACTAGTTTTGGTTTTATGATGTATATCTTTCCATTCCTGTTGCTGGGATGTTAAACTCAACAGCAGTCATGACCTTAAATTATGGGCTTTAAAAAAGTTTTTTTTTTAGTGTTTCTAAATATAATTTATTCTGTATTTAATATAACTGTTTTTTTAAAACCATGAGCTTGTGTGTATGTCTGTGTCTGTGTGTTGCAATCGACATCCAATACACCGGATTTGCTTGGCTGGCCTGTCGGTTTGTTTACAGCCTGTTTCTATAAATATATCTGGGCTCAAAGCTGGACTCTTCTCGTCTGTGTCCCGTAGGTTTGCTAAGAACCTGTCGCCAGACAAAATCAACCTGAGCACGCTGAAAGGGGAGGGCCAGCTCACCAACCTGGAGCTCGATGAGGAGGTGCTCCAGAGCCTGCTGGACCTGCCCACCTGGCTGGCCATCAATCGTGTGGAATGCAACAAGGCTGCCATCAGGGTGAGACTCAGGGTTGTTAAATTTGTCACCTATTTACTGGAAATGATGACTTTTAGGGAAGAGCTTTGTCTTCACATTGAAACAACCCTTACGTTTTTATAGAGAACATTAGGACTGGAAACACTGGGTTTGGGAAAATAGATTTGATTTGTAAAATGAGACTTGGGTAATGATGCTGGTTCCAATGGTGCTGCCAAGTTATCTGTCCTTTTAGTAGACAGACCAAAGTACAAAGAGAAGATTGTTTTTTTTAATAAGTCATATTTAAATAGATGTGCAAAGCAGATTTTGCACTCAAGTCAAGGATACCTAGAATACTCCATAAACACACTCTGTGTATATACAAACAGTGTGCCGTCAAAACATATCATACAAATGTTGAAGGCACACTGGTAACCTCTAGTGACTCTTTGCGCTACATAAGCACTCTCTGCTGGAGCTGTCTGACACTCTGATGCGGTCATGGTGATCAGCCAAGTATCGTGGCTGAGAGTAGCCTCTGACACACCCTGGAAACGGTGAATGGAGCTGTATAATTTTCTTCATGACTGGACTTTTATTCAGGCCAAGGTCCATTTTCCACCTCTGCCTTTCCTCCCCCACCCCGACTACCTTCTCCTCTTATCCTCACAAAGCTGAACCCTCAGCTCATAGCATAATTTTTCAAACCTTTTCTTCGTGTTTCGATTCGCTTTAAGGTTGCCACTTTGCATTTACAGCTGATCAGACATCAATGTACCAATGTTCCCTTGTCTTTACACTTGTAAAAGTCACATCAGTTACGGTCAGTGTAAAAGGGAATCTGATTTCTGAGTGAACAATGGAGCTGGTGAATTGAAACCTATACTACAGCCTAAATGTAGCTCACTGGGTATTTTTGCGTTTGCTGTTAAACTGGCTTTTTAAATAAAAGAGAAAGCAGATTCATATCTCACTTCCTCACTTGTTAGGTCCCCATCTGTTCTTTGCATCTTCCTGTTATGGAGGCACTAAGCCTCACACATTCACCTCTTCCCTTTAAAAGGCCGCAATACACAAATTAGAGTAAATATAGGTTGCTTCATTGAATAGTCCTGTTGAATAAAGTTACACAATCGATATCTAGACGGGCAAAGACTCATTTGTAACTTCACATACTGTAGTAGTTTCTGCCTCGATGGCTTAAAAGATGAGCTAGCACCCCCTGATGTCTTTGAGAAAACCAGAGGGAAAGCAAAAGAAATGGATTTAATTGAATTAGAGGCACAAATCCGAGCATTTCCCATTACTTGATTTATGACGTCTCCCAAAAAGGAGTCGCTCTGTGGAGGGAAAAAAACACAAAAACCTGAAATCGAACATAAGCATTTAATCTCTTTTGCTGTATAATTTGACTGGAATCAGGAGGCTGCATGTCGAGGATTAATGGCACTCTGGAGATGAATGAATGAGCTGCCAGTCAGTCTATACTACTCATTGATTACGTTTTTGTCCTTTCTACTCTGCTTGCTGTTTTAACTTCAGTTTAGTTGTATTTAATTGGATTTGTACATCCTGTTGATTGAAATTGCATTTTTCATTTCAGTGAACCAAAACTCTGAATGTGTGACGTAAAGATTAGAGTTGTGTGTACCATGAAATGCTGAAAAGCTGACACGCTGCTCTGCTTTCACCCACAGATACCATGGACCAAGTTGAAGACTCACCCGATCTCTTTGGTAAGTTGATATCCCACTTTTGTTTTTTTACATGATCTTGTTGTGATTAAAATCAATAAGTGAATGGTGTCCAGGATATATGATACACTTTATTAGAAGGTTAAGAGCAGGAAATGGCAAACAAAATGTGATAATAAGCTTCCTAAAGCAGTCCTGAAGCCTTCCTTTGACGCATTTGCACATATGAGGTACGAGAGCCTTTAGTTTCCCGCCTTGAGCCCGTTTTATCTTCAGTATGACATTAATCGGCCTTCATGTTGGTGCTGAACTTTTCCAAAAGCTTGTTTATGTCTGTTCCACTGGCTGCCAGTGTTTCTCTGACCTCCGCCTCAATGAGCAGGCCACAGGTGTCGGGTTGATAGATTCCCAGTCTCCAGGTAGCTTCAATTCCCAGAACACAGGCCGGTGAAAAGCAGCAACAAGAACACACAGTACACCTGCCTACACAAAACCTTTAGACGCCTTCAGCTCTGGGCGTTGTGACCTTTTTGGTCTCAAGGAAACATTTTTGTGTTTTCTATTGTGCGTTTCCTCTTCGGAGTTCATTAGTTTTAGTGTTAATTTGAGCATTTTCATATCATACTATGTTTGGTTTTTGTCAGGGGCAAGATTTAACACATTCAGGTCTGGCATCAAAGTACGAAAACAGCACTTCATATCATGCAGATCTCTGTCCTGATAAAATACACACCACTGCTTCCTGATGATTGTTGGGTTGGCGAATTTTAATACGTTGACAAAGACTATATAAAAGTAAGGCTGTTTGCTTATTTTGCATATATTAGCTCATGCAGCCAGAGTACTGTTGAGCTCATGACATACCAAGGCGCCTGTCCCTCCGCCAACTGTTTACCAAACCTTTATCGCAGAATCGCTCAGCCTATAGTGCTGCTCAGAATTTAACTAAACTGACATAAATGATCACCTAATGCTCTTCACTCAAAACATGCTCAATTTAAAGATCACTGTCATATGTCTTTCTCAATGGATTTTCATTCTCATTCGATTGTGCAGTACAACCAAACAGTGATAAGACGTGACAAGACAACCAATATACTTCTGAACTGTGGTTGATAATGAGCCGGATGAGCTACCATGTCTTTGACATTCTAGTCTTTGACTTGCCTGTTCTTTCAGACTTTGGATAAAGTGGTGATGGAGATGAGTACCTGCGATGAGCCTCGTCCACCCAACGGCCCATCTCCCATTGCAACAGCATCAGGACAGAGGTGGGCTTTTTGGTATTATACTCACTGGGATGAGTTGGCTGAGCAGTGTAGGCAAGAATGAAGTGCTTTCAAACTGTTTAACAGTCCAGTTTTTGTTTGTTTTATTTTTGCCTTTTAATGTGAATTAATGCTTCATATATATAGTGCCGACCAGTAATGCCAAGAAAGTATCAAAACTAATTAAAAATAGACATTTTTAAAATGATGTTTTAACTTAAGACAGTTCTGTTGTGTCACCATACATCACCATAAATCAAGTGACTGTGAGGGGCAGCTAAAACAGTGCCAGAGCACCTGAACTAAAACCTGAACCCTCCCACTCTAGCAAATATTAATCACTCAACCTCTAGTATAAAAAAGGGGCATTTTTATAAGTTAACAATGGAATGGGAGTTTATTTCTGATCATAAAGGTCACGAATCAAAGTTCAGAGATAAGACTAATATTTACTTTGCCTGTTGTACAGCTATGAGCGATCAATAAAGCTTATCTTAAAAATTAATGAATAGAAAACATAGGGGTTATTTAGATAATGTGTGAGGTTTTTTTTTGTACAAAGACGCAGATGACTGACAGGCTACTAATGATCTACTGGTCTTGCTTGTTGCCTAGCGTTTATCACTTTGTTTGTCTGCCCCCCCCCCCCCCCCC
>VUQG01043875.1:23202-34228 GCA_015106755.1 Etia nguti | reverse complement strand
CCATCTTACAGTGAATACGGTTTTGCTGAGAAGGTGGTAGAGGGCATATCCTTATCAATCAACTCCATTATCATCCGGATCAGTGCCAAGGCCTTTAACGCCTCTTTTGAGCTCTCCCAGCTGCAGGTCTACAGTGTCAACACCAGCTGGAGCATCAGTGACCTGCGATTTACCCGCATTCAGGACCCCCAGAGAGGAGAGGTCGGTATTTGTTAGTTTTAAACAAAATAAGGGTGGTTTGACACACAACTTTCTCATTTACTGCCCTTTTTTGTTTCGCTCAGATTCTGACATTTAAAGAGATCAGCTGGCAGATGATCCGCATCGAGGCCGACGCTATCCAGAGCGCCGAGCACGAGATGTTGAGTGCCCCCATCCGCCTCATCACCAACCAGTCCAAGATCCGAGTCACTCTCAAGAGACGGGTTAGAAACCACGCATGTGCCCTTTCAGATATTCATGCTATGACATTTGATAGAGCAGGCTTGAAACCCAGACTCTAAGCAACATTGGCTTGTCCACTGTGAACAATGACCCCTCTGTGTGGCCGCACAGGCTGCAGGGCCAATAGCAGTGCTTCATTAAACAGCTGGTGTTTTTTTCAGCCAAAATGGCAACCAGTATGCAGTTTCTTCAGCACAAAGGGCATTTTAGTGTGCTGAGCAAAAGTAATTGGCCTACTGAATTCCTATTGGAGAAAAACAAAGATACAGATGCTCCTTAAACTGCAAAACCTGTATTCTGTTTTGGTTTTTTTTAAATCTGATAAATGTTCTTGTGAATTCGGGGTGTTTGCTTTTGTGTCATGTCACATTCATGGAAACTCTTGGCGAACCTCCACCTGCGTATTGCTTGTTTATAGCAACTCTTCTGTGTGATTCAGATCAAAGACTGTAACGTGGTGGCCTCCAAGCTGATTCTGATCTTGGATGACCTGCTGTGGGTGCTGACAGACTCTCAGCTCAAAGCTATGGTGCAGTATGCCAAGTCCCTCAGTGAGGCTATGGAGAAGTCTGCACAGCAGAGGAAAAGCATGGCCACAGAAGACCAGGTACCAGTTCAATGACTTTTTCCACACATAGAGGACGCTTATATTTTCTTACGTTCTTTTCTGTCACCCTCCCCATTTTTCAATTTTTACCATTTCCTCCTCCTCCTCCTGTTCATGCTCTAATTGCGCCCTGTGTGAATGAGCCATGGTGTAATATTTAGTCCTCATGCTTGTCATAATCACGTCTGATGCCCTATTTGTGTGCCCACAGTATGTCTTTCACTGTTGCTTTTTAGCATCTTTCAGGCAGTGTCCTACTTTCCTGCTCTCTACACACACACACAAAGACACAAAATGTACAGACAGCCATCGCCCACTCAAATTCACACCTTCCTATATCTCAGCAGCCTTACTGTACAGTAATCAATCTGTTTCCTGTAAATTGGCCTTATATGCCACCTGGTGGAAACACCGAGTACTTCACCGCTCATCTTTTTTTATTGGACTCATCAACCTTCATGACTCACTCTTGTAGGAAATGAACTAAAAACCTCAGCAGTGACAAGAATAGGATGATCTATCAGAGGGTTTATAACATGGGCAAAGTGTCAACACTTAAAACGTTCTGTGTTCTCCAGGTGTCATCGCCGCCCCCTTCAGCCCAACAGGTGCGCACCCAACAGGCGTCCTCGGCCGCTGACCAGAGTGCAACCATGGCCAAGCTGTTCAGCGCCTACGATGTGTGTGAGACATCGCACCATCTCCAGATCAAACACCTAGACCTGCACATCTGCGATGATATCCATGCTAAGGACAAAGGTAACGCATGTGCAGCCTTACGCATTTACTTTATTAAGCACACAAATGACAAGCATGATTTTATTCAACTTGAGGTCTCTTCTGTTTTTTTCCTTCTGGTGTATAGTTGTCAATAAAAGGATAACAGGTGGAGCCATGCAGCTTTCCTTCATCTCCATTACTTTGGACTACTACCCTTTCCACAGAGCAGGTATGAATTCAGCTGTTGAGATCAGTAATATGCCAAACAAACCAAATGTGGTTTACTTAAAACAAACAGAGAATTTATCTATTGTATTTCAATCTTCATAGGTGACAGCTGTGCTCACTGGATGCACTACAGCGACGCCACTAAAACAAGAGAGAGCTGGGCACGAAGCCTCCTGGATGAATTCAGGACCAACGTGGAGATGTTAAAGAGCACAGTTCGAGACCAGCAAGGCCCAAGCCACACGCACAGTTCCCCAAAGCATGGTAAAAGCACACACGCTCACACACAGGTGTAAGGCAGCTTGTTCTGGGTGCGTTTTTGTTGTACCCACAGCACATCACCCCTGTGGGTTTTCTGTCCTTCAGTGTCCCTTAGGGACGATGTGTATGGCTCTCTAGGAAGTCAGGAAGGAGCGGGAGGAGGAGCAGTAGGGCTTAGTGAGGCACACTCCTCACTTCTAGAGTGGAGCCCACACGCACAGCCTCCTGCGCAGTGCTGCTGGTGCCTGGAGCCAGGTACCGCGGTGTGTTTGCGCACAGTTTGGTGCGGTGATACACACCTTTCTCTAGGCACAGAAGTTTCTCATTGGAGAACTGAGTGGTGACACTGTTTGCCTCCCTCTCTGCTGTTGTGTTTTTAGTCATTTCCTCTTGTTTTACTTTCACATACCTTCTTCTTTTCCCTCCAGGTAAGATAAACACGTCTTCCAGCGCTTCCTTCAGTCCTCCTCCGCCTCAGACTCCCAAGGCTCAGCTCATGTCCAGCTCAATTGTTCTCAGGATGGCTGACTTCAGCATCTATCAGGTTAGTACTGTAGCAGATTTGTTCTGCAGGAAGTCACTGAGGCTGTATACATTTTCTCAGCTACCTTTAATTTTCATTTTTCAGGTCTCACTAGCAGACCAGCGCCGCTCCAGCCCCAAGACCATGATCTCCTGTAATAAGAAGTCCTTGTACCTTCCGACAGAGATGCCGGCCATCCATGTAGAGTTCACAGAATACTATTTTCCTGATGGAAAAGACTACCCTAGTAAGACATTTGTGTCTTAATACTCAAAATACATTTATTTTCTGACCTCTCAAAAAAATTAGTTGATCATACGCTGTGTAAATAACAATTTTTCTAAACCCGGGGCTCTCCTTCATGGGAGGTTTTCTATCTCCCATCACACTTTCGAGTCCATTTAGTCCAATCAGTGAGCTGTGGGGGTTAGTCATTGACTGCTGTGTGGCTGAGAGAACATTGATTTTTCTGAATTACACTCAGTGGTCTGGATGAGGGATCACCCAATTAATTCATTTATGGATTTCTCACAAACTCTATTAGGACACATTATGAGAGCCGCTAAAGATTTTTTACTTTTCTGACTTTGAGTGTGCAGCCAAGAAAATAACATTTAGCAAATTAAGTACCATTCCTTCCTTTTTTTTTTAAAATACCTATGATGTCTTATTACTTTCTGCTACATGTTTCTAAATATTATGCAACCTTTCCACCTTTTCCATCATGTTTCTGCTCCTCCAGTTCCATGTCCAAACCTTTATGCTCAGCTCAATGCCCTGCAGCTGGTCCTGGATCCCCGCAGCCTGGTGTGGCTCAACCTCTTTGCCCTCGACCTCAGACAGAGTCTGGAGCAGTTCATGGAGATCTACAAGCTCAATGACTCTCAGAAACCAGATGAGCATGTTGACATCAGGGTTGACGGCCTCATGCTGAAGGTAAGAAGGATTGCAGAGACATAGGCCGTTTCCTGGTTTGAAGCCTGGACCGTATCTTCTCGTATTCATGCCTTTTTTAAAAATTATTTCTCCACTAGCTCGTGATTCCCACTGATCAGGACTCTTCTTCGCCTGCTGACCTGCCTCGCTCCATCTCAATTCAGACTTCAGAAATGGCAGCCACTAACACCCGACACCCCGCCAACTGCACGCGATCCCACCTTGAAGCCCTTCTGCAGGCCTTTGAAGAGGAACCCTTCTTCTCTTCATCTTTTTCCTCTTTCCCTCGCTCCTCATCCTCTTTACCCATCCTCCATCCCGTCTTCCAGCGACACGCTCACGAACAGGACACCAAGTTGCACGACATTTATCGGGGCCTAGTGGTGCCGACGATGGGCACGGACGCCCTCAAGATGCCTGCTGCCACTGACTTTTGGGCGCTGCACTTTGCCCAGTTTTGGGTGGACTATGAAGGAACCCGCGGAGGTAAAGGGCGGCCGCAGCCCTTTGTGGACTCCTTCCCTCTAACTGTGTGGGCATGTCAGCCAGCAAAGCTCGTCCAGCATCAGGAGAAGCTGAGGAGTGCTGCTGGACCAGGACTGTCCAGAAGCTCGTCAGCGGAGGCTGTTGCACGTTTACAGAGGAAGCGATTATTAAAGGAGTATTACAGCACTGATGCAACGACATCATCATCATCTCACAATAGCAATTCAGCACTGCCAGCCAGTAATGGTCTCGATAAACCACTCTCACTAGACAGTCTGCCCTCCTCTTCCTCCACTTTGTCATCAGATAAAGAGGCAGATGTGCATGTGTTGGTGCATGTGCAGAAGCATCTGAGCGCTCAGGTATTTTTACATAAAGGCTTTCGTATCTAATTTGCTTTTTTTATTCAATGTCTTCTGTTGGTTTGAAACCTAAAAAGGAAGGAAAATCTATACTTAATTGATGATGGTAACAGTTCTGACCTGAATGTTCGTGCTCAGGGATAGAAAGAATAAACATCACAGATTGAAAAGAGACAGGAAAGTTAGGAAGTTAAACAATAAATCTTTGACAGTTAACAACCCCCCGAAAAAAGCTTCACAGCATTAACACTTCATACATCTTTAATAACGCCTTTATTCTGTGCGTGTGTTTAGGTGAGCCATCGGCAGTATGTGTTTCTGATGCAGCTTCAGCGCAGCATCAAAGCCCTGCAGCAGACACTACAGCAGGATCTGGAGAAGATGAGCTCCAAGAGAGACCGCAAAGATCCTTCCCACCATCCGGCAGATCACCAGCCGTTCACCGTCTGCTTGGGCCTCTTGCTCAAAAGCGCAGAGGTGTCCCTGCTCCTGAAGCCCATTCCGCAGCCTGAGGGTTCAGGATCTCCTCCAGGCTCGGAGCTGTCGCCCTCAGAGAGCCGAGGAACTCTGGAGCCTGCGAGTGATGCGAGAGACGGGGGAGAGAAGGGAGAGAAAGCCAATGAAGGATCTGGCTCAGAAGGTGGAGGAGCCAAGCAATCTTGCACTGTAGACCAGCTGTTATGGTCCGAAGGCTTAGAGGGAGGACCCACGCAGGTTCCTGCACCTCTCGTTCCCACTTCCACTTCAACTACACATTCCGATTTGAACCACAAAACGTCAGTGGAGGAGAGGACTCCAGCTAAAAGGACTGGTAGGGGGAGTTCAGATGAAGGTGGCGAGGTGCTGGTGGATGGGCTGTCTTTAGGTGATGAAATGGGATCTAGGTTAGACTCCAAAAACCAACCATGTGACCATCTGCCTGATCCACTCAGCAGCAAAGACTGGAGCGACAAAGACAAGGCTGCAAAGATGCCTCAGTCAATATCCAGGTATTCAGTTTGTCTCACGAATGCTGTTAGTTTCCACAACAGAGTCATTACTAATACATTAAGGCAGAACTGTGCTGATTCAACATTTAGACTCCGCTGAGATAAGCCAGTAATTAGCTTTGTTTATACAGTTCAGTATCACAAATTTGCAGAAGAGGAATCGCTCTCCCGGGAATCAGATGCATGCAGTAGAGGCTGTGTAAGTGCATTATTAAGTCAGTGCTGAACACCACGAGATAAAAAAAATAAATAAAAATTATTAATGATTCAACAAAGCATAATTTTAATAAGGTTAGTCTTATTAAAATCTTTGTGGAATATTTTCCTGTCGGTAAAGCATGTTAAAGTGGCCATTACAATGTCAGCATCCTAACTAATGTTGCACAGATGCTTGTTTTATCCAACCAAGGTCTAAAGCCCAAATTTACTACCATACAAACGCTTGAATCACACTCATAAAAAAAACAAAAGCAAAAACAACATATCCCCTGAACGGTCGTCTCCTTGTGTTATCACTTTCATCACTCCTGCTGCGTTTGGATCGCTCTCTGGAAGATCTGACTACTTGTTCATGTGCATTTGAGATTTGCCCTGGTTCTCATTTATTAAAAGGGACCCTGCAACCTAAATGTAACTTTGCAGGGAGCCAAATGTTACGAACAGGGGTGGGGGGATTGTGTTGGTGTGGCTGCACCACAGTTCAGGACATTCTCTCTCAGGCGTCAAGATGTTACAGCAGGACTCTTTATTAAGAAAAGGATGCTCCCGGTTGTGTTACTGTCTTGAAATGCTTCCTTCAATTTGGATACTCGGTGCTCTTTTGTGCTGAAGAGTGCCCTGGAAATGGAGCTCTCGCCACCAGGGAGGAAACGGTGAAATTGCAAATATGCATTTGCAGATCAGATCATGGCTTCCATGGAGTAATCCAAATATAACAGAAGGACTAGAAACAGTGCAGCATCTCGCAAAAAGAGGCCCTTGAAAGTGACAACAGGCAACTTTAAATTGGGATATGTTTGTTTTTTGTGGGTGGAGTGCTAAAAAGTTTTGCTTCAATTGAATTTTATTTATACAACGCCCAAATCACATCAGCAGTCGCCTCAAGGCGCTTTATATTGTAAGGGCAATTGTACAATAGTACAAGAGAGAAAA
This sequence comes from Etia nguti, assembly GCA_015106755.1. Taxonomy (NCBI): domain Eukaryota; kingdom Metazoa; phylum Chordata; class Actinopteri; order Cichliformes; family Cichlidae; genus Etia; species Etia nguti. The sequence goes on along the minus strand of VUQG01043875.1, from coordinate 27,520 downwards.
CCCCAACAGTCATATGACCCCCCCTATGAGCAAGCACTTTGGTGACAGTGGGAAGGAAAAACTCCCTTTTAACAGGAAGAAACCTTCAGCAGAACCAGGCTCAGGGAGGGGCGGCCATCTGCTGCGACTGGTTGGGGTGAGGGGAGGAAGACTGATCAAATGTGTAATTGGGGAGAAAAAAACCCCAAACTCAAACAATCTTAATGTTTGAAGCTGAAATCTTAATTTCCATATAATCTTTAAAGCTCAAAATGTACCGCTTAAACCACTTCCAGACTAGTTCAGCCTTCAATAAGTAGTCCAGAAATGTTCAGCTGATGACTTGATTTAGCTGACAAAAAATTAATTGACAGCAGGGTTATTAATTAAGGAACTGATCAAGTGATTTATGTAGGAAAAAGGCTAAACAATCCTTTTGCCCAGCTTTATTTTAGATGCATGTAAAAGCTTAAAATGGTTCCCTAGGTGAACGTCATATGAAACTAATTATGCCTTTTATAAGAGAGAGAGAAAAGAGCGATGGAGTAAAATATGGGGAGCAGGCACAGTAAAAGGCAACTATACTAAGTGCTGAGTACACCCTTAGTTGCAAACATCATGTCAAAAAAGCAAATATCTATTAGATTTTATAAGTAAAGCAGCAAACATATTTTGTAGTAGATGATTAGCACCCTGTTTAAAAAGCGTTGCGGTGCTGAATCCAGAGAAGTGATCGCATGTCACAGTTGCCGGACTTTTGTTAAATGACCCAGACAGCTTTTTCAGAAAGCCCTCTGTGCCTACCTATCATTGACCTACATGAGTCTTTCTCTCTAATTTTATGTCTATTCCTGAACACAAGAGCTGTGTGTCGAATTCCCACATGAGTGCTTGTCAGTCTGAATGTTCAGTCTTCTCACATCACCTGTCTCACTTGATGAATGTTGGCCGGCCACGAGCTGCTGTGTTTTTTCTTACATGTGTTTTCTCATCTGCCTTCTGTCGACATTTGGATGTTCTGTGTCTTAACTCATTCACTTCCTTTTCTGCCTCTTGACCTTTGCTTTGACCCATGCGAGGTGTGCGTATGTGTGTGTGTTTTCTCTCTATCAAGGAAAGGAAGTTTGTCTGTGGTTTCTGATCTCCTCAGCTCCTCAAACTCCAGCAGATCCACCTCCCTTTATTCCATGTCCAACATGTAAGCCACTGGATCTGTGACTAGCTGTGCTAATGAGGGTGTACATGAACCGTGTGTGTGTCCTTGTGCTTGTGATCTGTGGATGAGTACAAATGCAAATGTGTATATGTGCATCCCCTGTGGGCATGCATTTGCATGAGCGCATGTCTGTATGTGTTAATTTTTTTCGCCCCTGTGTTTGGTGTCTATTTGTTAACCCTTCATGGTAGAGATGAAATGGGAAGCTCTTCCTTTGTGACATTTTTTTTTCTTTTTTTCCCCAGCCTTGTGTTCTCAGTCTGTCGGGAGCAGCTTTATGTTTCTTTTCTGATCTGAATTTTTCTTGAGATTATTTCTGGCGGTCTGGCGAGGAGAGCACGCTTGGTTCTTACATGACCTTAAACAACACTACACAAAGGAATGAAGTGATATTTAATTCATGACTCTGTCAGCTCAGAGAGAGCACTGTGGTGTCGGCATAAAACAAACTCCTATCAGATGTGATGAAATAGTTTCACTGGACTCCTTTTTTATGTCACTGTAACTCAGTCTGTCATAAATTAGTCATAACTTAGAATTAATTGCATGCATGAGAATTCTACCTCAAGCAGAAACAGAGTGATCGGAGTGATTATGTCCACTGCTGTCACACCTCTTCATGCGTCCGTGTTTGTGTGTGTGTGTGTTGTAGTGGTCGTTTGATGCGGGATCGCTCCCAGTCCAGTTTCTCTGTGTCCTATAAAAATATGAAGAAGAGCCCTTCTCTGCAGTCCCTGGACAACATCTCCATAGATAGCTACCTGATGGAAGATGGAGACACTTACAGCCTACTGGAGAGAGGTAAAAATAGTTTAGTTGCACTGGGCTCCACCATTTTATCCTGACCTTTGGACTTCTTATGTGCTTCATGTAATAGAGAATATCTCTGCAGGGATCGAGATTTAATGATTTGTGTAGATGTAGTTGCAGCTTGCTGTTTGGCCATAAGGTGGCAGCATTGCGCTGGTTGTGCATTGGTGAACTGGATTACATGAGAAAGGAAAAAGTTACACTAATGAATACAAAACATGATATACTATACTGCATCAACAAAATTTAGGCCAAAATGCAGAAGCTGCATGTGGAAAAGGAAAACTACAGCCTTACTGCTTCCATAGGAATTAAGAGGGTAAATAGCAGGCAGGTGCTACTAATTAGATGCACTTGATTAACTGCTCATCAGTAAGTGTGACCACCCTTGTAAAAGCAGAGGTTTTGGCAAACTGGGAAGGGTTATGGGCATTTTTCAAAAAGTCTGAAGTCCATCGTCTTACACTGAGTGACTATTTATAAGTGGGAAACATTCAACACAGTTGCCAATCTTCCCAGAAGTGGATGATGTAACAAATTCACCAGAAGTTCACACCCTGCAATGCTCGGATAAACTGTGAAAAACTCAAGAGCTACATCTCAGACCCTACAGGCCTCAGTTCGCATGTTAAAAGTTAAAGTTCATGACAGCACAGCTAGAAAAAAGACTGAACAAGTACGGCTTGTTTGGAAGGGTTGTCAGGACAAAGCCTCTTCTCTCTAAAAAGAACATGGCAGGACAGCTTAGGTTTGTAAAGTTGCATCTGAACAAACCACAAGACCTCTGCAACAATGTACTTTGGACAGATGAGACCAAAGTGGAGGTGTGTGGACATGATTCACAGCCCTATATTTGGAGAAAGCCTGACACAGCATATCAGCACAACTGCTGGGTGATGATTTGGGCTTGTTTTGCAACCACAGGACATGGGCACCTTTTGCAGTCATTGAGTCCAACGGCTAAAGCTTGGCCCAAATTGGATCATGCTACAAGACGATGATTCCAGGCAAAGTAGCTAATTTATAACAGAATTGCTGAAAAAGAAAAGAATAAAGGTGCTGCAGTGGCCTCAACCTAATTGAGCTGCTGTGCTGGGACCTTAAGAGAGCTGTGCATGAACAAATGCCTGCAAACTTCAATGAACTAAAGTAGCAGTGTTGTTAAAAGAGAGTTGCCAAAATTCCTTCTTAAGGACTTTGAGACACTGATTAAGTTAGACAGAAAAAGGTGAGTTTAAGTGCATGTCGTGATTCAATAGCTTGCAGAACCACCTACAAGAGCAATAACTTGGTTTATAACAGACCCTTTTTATTATGTGTTATGTAAAACCTTAGAGTTGATCAGAGGGTGTATGTTTCTCTTTATCATGATCATAAATATGTTTACTTGTCTGTGTGAGTCACATTTGTATTTCTTTATGTACTTTGCAGACGACGTGTCCATCTCAGGCTTCAAGGACGGCATCAGTGAACAAAGCACCGCAGAGAGCGCCATCGAGGCGGCGACTGGTCAGGAGCACGAGGGAGGAGAGTCCCCCGACTCTGCCAGCGCAGCATCACAGAGCATTGATGAGCCCACCAAAGATACAGTAAGAACAGAGTGGTTTTGGGATGAACGATAAAAAGCCAGCTTGTACAGTTTATTTGATTTTTAAATATGTATTCCTCACCTCCAGGTGTCAGTGCTGGTGTTGAAGGTGCAGTCGGTGTGTGTGGGCATGGAGGCTATGGGCGAGAGCACAGCCGTGGCTCTGGAGGTGGGCCAGGTCACACCCAGCCAGCTGGGAAATGTCAGCCTCAGACAGTACCTCAGCAACCGCAGCCTGGGTAAGAAATGCAAGTCAGCTACGCGCATGTTTTAAAGTTTTATCTGAGAATGAGCATGAGACAAACAGCTTTTCATGTAAGCTCCAATTATTTTTTTGAGTGTTTTTTTTTTTATTTTTTAATGTTACAAATGCCAAACTATCACATGAATATTGCTACATTAAGAATTGATAATTAGCAAAACCAGTGCTAATACTTAAATGGGAATAGCCTAAAATTGTGTGCACCTGTGCTTGTTTGTGGATTTAGACTCAGTCCAGCTTTTTTTTTTTGTGGCTTTTTATCCATTTTTTCACTTTTTTTTTTTGTTGGGGGGTGGGGTGTTTAACATTAGAGAGTATCATTAGGACAGGGAGAGGAGGGAACATGTGATAAAGGTCCTAGAACAGACTTGGAGCTTGGTTGTTGGGTTTCAACCATCAGGATACTGAGGCGACACCTCCTGGCATTTAAAAAAAACAAAAAAAAACAAACATTTGAAATGAT
>VUQG01043875.1:2664-12985 GCA_015106755.1 Etia nguti | reverse complement strand
CGTTTGGTCTTTGTGAACATAAATGGTCATGACATTTTATGGCTGGAGAAGTAGCAGTGAGTCATAGAAGGACATTAAGTGTGCAAGTGTGTGTGTGTGTGTGTGTGCAGCAGAGTACGGGGATTGAGAGGGCATGCCAGCTCCATGTGCGGCAGGATTGTGGGAAATAGGATGAATGAGAGACACATCAGGTTGAGTCTCGGCTGAGTGCAAAGTGCAAAATCTGTGACCAACACCCAGTGTGGCTGCAGCTGCCTCTTCATTGTTTCATCCTCTGGTTTTAGTTCAGCGTTGGAGCGCTACTGCAATCCTGTGATATTTTATGGAACGATAGTGTGCAGGTTTAATAAAAAAACTGAATTATTATAGAAGCATTATAGTATTATAGAAGAAAATTGGTTTTGTTTGGTCTTTTTCAAGATTTCGATTTCAGCTTGTGTCGTATGCAATGCCATGCAGTCTACTGTTTTCAGTCATACTAGTGGCACCTCTTATGAGGAAGGAAATGACAGTCTGCTGGTAGGTTCACTACTTTGAAGAAGATAAATATAGACTCTTTGGCCATTTAGTTAGGTACATCCGCTAATTACAGGAAACGGAGGCTGTATTTCACACAGGCTCACTAAAGCAGACAATAAGAGACCAAAATCTCTGAGGAGTGTCTCCAGCAACTTGTTGAGGGTGTACCACAAACAATTAAGGCAGCTACAAAGGTAAAAGGGACCCAACCCGATAAGGTGTACCTAATGAAGTGACCAGTGAAAATATCTCATGAAGTAGTGCCTGTATTTTCATGACTTTTTACATAAATGACTCACTTTTATTCTTGCAACACCAGGGTGTCAAATGTGTCCAAATCTTAAACAAATGCAAAACCAAACTCAAAAACATAATAAAAACAGAGAAAACAAGACAACATAAATAGGATGTTTTTTTTTTCTTATATAAAGAGAAATGTTTGGGGGGGGGTTGTTTTTGTTTTTGCGAAGAGCAGTTTATGCTTTCAGTGTTGCTTTGTATCTGGTTTTACTGTATTTGGTACCTCAGGGCCACCATACATTTCCACCAGCCTAAACTTCTACATGTTCACAAAGTAAACAGCATGTGATCATGATGACATTTGTTTTTAATTATTGTTTCGCATCTGCAGACCTAAACATTACTCGGATATGTATGTCACATCAATACTATATAATCAATAATAGGAGTACCCTAGAGGCCAGCTGTGCAAGCAGAGGCTTGATCCAGCTCTTTCACTGAGCAGCATCATGTAATCATTAACGTGTGGGTGCGAGGATGACAGTAATATCATAAGTCTGTGCGAACAAAGAGCTTATTTTTCCCCCCCGTCGCTGCAGAAATCTGCTATTGCTGACCTGATTTCAGATCAACAGGTGACACGCAGGACCTTAATCTGAATGCTGCCACAGCTGGAAACATGTGGAGCGAGCACACACAGCCTTTGAAGCCTCAGCAGCTGCTGGGGGTGTATGTTTCTGTGAAATATAATCAGGTCATTAAAAAATGTAAAAATAAAACAAAAACATTTGGACAATTTGGGGGTTGTTAGAAATTAAATTGTTACATAATATACTGAAATTCATAAAAGCTGACTTGTAGTTTACTGTCATCTTCACAAGTTGGAAAAAAGTAAACTTTTATTTGCTTCAAGGTTGACTACTAAAGAAAATAATAAATGCATATTTAAATTATTATTTAGTTTCAAGACTTTCATCGGTTAAATTGGCTACAAGCCCTTAAAGAATTTAAAAAAAAAAAACAGCTACAGCTGCAGGTGGAGCGCTTAAAGGCAACATTTGCTTCTAAATTCCAATTTAGCAGCAGAGTTGGCGTGAGGCAGGTCCCAGCATGCATCGACCTGCAGAGTGGGGGCGCAGTGGACAGGGTGGAGGGAGTCTCAGTTTCCCAGGCTGTCACATCAGCAAACATAACAGAAAAAAAAGACAAATCCCTCCTCTGCATTCACACAAACTCTGCTCTAGCATGACTGCGGGATATTTTAGGAGCTCACCTGCTTCTAAATCTATTCAGCAGTGACGAGACTACACTGTCCGCACAGAGGAGAAGTGCGCATGTGCGCGTGTGCCAGAATAAGTTTGAGGTGTGAGAGCGGCAGCGGCTGCTACAGCCGGTGGCTGCTGCGAGTGTGACTTTTTAAAGATCCTAACAAAGGCATAGCCTCCCGTTGGTGCTGTAGCATCGTCATCCACGCCCAGACTGTACAGTAAGTCTGCCAGTCAGGTAACCCGTGGTAACAGAGGAAGCACAGCGGGGATACTTTCAAAATAAAAGCTCAGCTTCGCATAAGGGATAAGGGACAAAATCTAATTAGATTCTTTTTCAGTACAGGAATAGCATAATAATTTTTAGCTTATTTTATCTCCAGAGTGTTTATTAGTAAATGGCACCAGAAGCAAAAAATGATTTGAAAGAAGGCTTCTAATTAACAGCCGATTACCCCAGGGGATCCAGAACTCCAGGCGGGCATGAAAAAAGTACTAATTTAGCAGTAAATGTGTTTGGGAATAAGTGCAGCAGAAGTAAACATGGCTCAGAAAGAGACAAAAAGATTTACAGTGAAATAATAGTGATTATTTGTATTAATTATTAGCCCCAATGAATTCTGCTGCTTTGTTTAGGGTGTATAGTCATATTTTGCTTTGCTTATATTGAAAGCTAAATAGCAATTTGCTCTCCTAAATACGTCATAAAGTATCTAGTAGGTCTCAAAATCGATATAAACACATGGGTATTTAATCATACCTACCTAACTTGAAATTATATCCCCGTGATGTCACTATTTTAGCCCATAACAGCATTTAATCTTCTCGATTTGGAGAAGTTTTTTGCTGGCTTCCAGCTTTATCTGGATACAAAGTCACTCAAGTGTGACTTAGGGTGGGAAAAAAGAGGCACCTAAAAAAAAGCTGTTTTATTTTGGAAGCAGGAAAAGGAAGCCCAGTGTTTGACCACAGGTGATTGACGTTGAGGTTCAGGCGACACAGAGAAGCACCGGGCAGTGCACTTGGATCTCAGGAGAGAGGTGCCGAGCGCAGCGGGGGAAAGGAGAGCTTGTTGTGGCGGCGGATGGAGTTTCACCTCCCGGCTGTTACCTGCAGGAGCGTCAGAGACGAGAAGCGGAGGGGATTGAGAGTTGGGAGTGAGAAGGAGTTTGTTTTTCCTTTTTGTTTCCCCCTCTCTCTCTTTTAAACCCTGGTTACTCTTCACTTCACACTTCAGGGATTCGCTACGGTTCTCCCCGCTGCTCCTGATTGCACTGCACCGGGGAGAAGTGCAGGGCAGCGGACCCGTGCATGCCCGTGAACTGAGGAGAGCCGTGCACGCCAGCGCTGATCTGCAGCATCAGTAACACCTATTTCCACCGTGCAGCAGCGGCATGCAGTGAGAGGAATCGTTTCAGATGCTTTCCCACACCAGACAGTGAAGAAAGGTGTCGGGGGTGGGGGGGGGAAAGGAGGCGTATATGGGAGATTTGTTGGATTTCTATTTCCTTGTCGTTGCAAACTTGTGTCCGGGATGGGGAAGGAGCAGGAGCTACTGGAAGCCGCCCGGACTGGGAATGTCGCCTTGGTGGAGAAATTGTTAAGCGGGAAGAAGGGAATACTGGGGTCAGGCTCCGGCTCCATCCCTCTGCCCAACCTACTAAGGTAAGCAGCCTGCTTGAATTTGCTTCCCATGACCGCTACAATGTCCGGAGGGGCGGGGAACCCCGGAGGGGGGAGTGCTGGAGGGGATTCCACAGGGTGGAGGGGTCCACTCTGTAAAAATTAGGCACATTTTAGCTTCATCTCAGGTCAGTGCACGAGAAATGAGCCAAGAAACCGCAGCTCCAGTCAGCCAGCCCTCCTCTGAGCTGCAGAAAAAGACCTCCGCACTGAACACTGTGTCAGCTGCTCGGTACCACCACGGGGCTTCTCGGAGACAATAGGGGTGTTTAGGGGGCTCTTCGTGTTCGGTTGCAAAACCCTGCGTGACACAGGAGGGGAAGAGGAATTTTATGCAAAGTCCAGAGACCAGCATATGAAGCAAAGTGCACTTTTAAAACCACACAAACGGGCAGCAGGCCAAATCATAACGAGGCACAGCACCCTGTTATCCCAGGCAGAATTTGTCAATATGTGACAGTTTAATGGGGAGTCAGCTCTTGTCCTGCTGGTCCCACGACTGGGCCGAGTGTTTAGAGAGGGAGAGAGAGAGTTCCACACACTGGGAGAATGGAAGTGTTTGTAATTTTCAGTCCAGTCTGTTTTATATATTTTTTGTGCAGCTATGAGATATTTCCTGGAGAAAAAAAAACTGTGTGGATTTATTATTGCTAAACTGATGCCGGTGTGGTGTTTATATAGCACCGTGGCTTTTTTTTTTACATGATGCTGGGAAGGCCTGACAGGCACAGCGTCCAAGTTGGCTTTGAAGCTGCTCTGCAGCATTCATGTGTTTCTTTGTGAGAAGACAAACGGTAAACAAACACTGGATCCCATAACAAAAGGGGATGTGGATTTCACTCGAACTGGCTGCTTCTTCAAACACGAAGAGGTACTTGAGCGGTGTCAGGAAATGCCGTTTGTCGTCAGGTTAACAGGTGGCACTGTGTTCCGAGGCTCCAGATTTCACCTTGTAACCTTGAATGATGCATAACAGGTAAATTCATTAGTTTTGGTATGCAGGGGTGTGATCACATTGTAGCGTGAAACTACAACCTTTAAATGACCCCCCCCCCAAAAAAAGGTTTAAATCTCCCTCCCAGAGCAACTGCTGTGGTTATTATTGTCCTCCTCCTGCCCCTGCAGCCGCTCCCTCCCTCGCTTTTCGGGCCCAGGCTGAGCCAGGTGATTAGGAGATCAAAGGAGGGGGGCGTTTGGGAAGAGTACAGCCTCGGGCTTCCCGAGCAGAACATCTCATGACTGGGGTAAGGTCGCACGCTTGCAGGGGGAAGGCAAACCAGTCCACTACAGATGTCAGCACCCCTGTCAGGGTCTTAAAGGACAAAAAAGTGACCTTATTCAAATAGAGACATCTTGATTCAAGTTCTGTTTAATTAGTCAGACGTTAGCTAATGGCGAAGACAGCCTGATCTGAAGATTAGTGTCTTCACAACCCAAAGAAACGGGAGAGACAGCCGTGCTTTGAGACATTCGGCCCACGTGTAAAAGCACAGAGAGGAATCACAGCACATGGTGTCTGTTATGTGCAGTTGGTGATAATTTCTGCAGCCCTTGTTGTGTGAATAATACATGTAACAGAAAAAAAGAGAGAGAAGCTCCCCGCTGGCTGCAACAAGTTGTGAAGAAGACAGGACAGATTTTTGCTTCACTCCTCATTATGACACCTGTGGTCATGTTCTGCATTTAGTTGATCCCATGCATTTGTTTTCTTCTGTTTTTGGATGCTAATTTCCTCTCTGAGATAATAAAGTAACTGAATTCTTGTTTAGGTAGAGGAAGGAGTCTGTGAACCTGTTTACTCGCTCTTGTTCTTTTTTTGGTTCATTGGTGGCAAAAGACTTCTGTAGCAGAGAGCCGGCAAGCGAAACACGAGTCTGTAATGACAGGGGCCGGGTGACTGAACGTTCACAATTGGAGAGGATGTTGTCTCGTTAGTGTATCTATGGCAAATCTCTTAGAGTGATCCATCCATACAACCATATGTTTATCATCTTCTGCTTATGCAAAGTTGGTTGTAATAGCTACATGCTATTCCAGTTCATTCTGGGGGATCCCAAAGTGCTCCTATGAAGTATTCGATGAATTATATAATCTCTTCAGTGAGTTCTGGGGGTGTCTTTCTAGTACTGGTGAGGAAAATCTCCAAAGGAAGGCATCAGGGAGGCAACCAGATCAGATGCCCAAACGCTCTCACTGTGATTCTATTCTGAGCTCCCTGCGGATGTCTGCGCTCATCATCTTGTCTTTAATGCTGAGCCCAGCAACCAACACAGGAAATTTGTTTCAACTGATCCTATCTGCAAAAGAGATGTCACGATACCAGAATTGTAGTCAACATCGACGCCAGTAGAATTACATGATTCTCGATAGCCAATCAGATACTTAAACAAAATGATTACTCAGTGTACTTTAATATAAACTCCCTCCATCCTCCTCCTATCACTTCTATCCAAGTCTTCTAAACCAGCCATGAGATATAATCTCACCAGCATGTCCTGGGCCTGCCCCAAAGCCTCCTCCTCCAGGTGAGACATGCCTCACCTGTGAGGCACCTGGGAGGCATTCTGGTCAGATGCCCGAACCACCTCAACTGGCTCCTTTCGATGTGGGGGAACAGCAGCAGTACTCTGAGCTCCTCCCGAATGGCCAATCTCCTCACGTTATCCCTAAGGCTGAGCTCGGCCATCCTTCAGAAGAAGCTCATTCTTCATGTGTCCGCGATCTCATTCTTTCGGTCACTACCCACAGCTTGTGACCATAGTTGAGGGTAGGAACATGGAGACATAAACATCACATAAACTTCTCTGTTAAAAAGTGGTTTTAAATCAGTGACATGGTGGTAGCAGATGATTTATTTAAAATGTTAACATTGTTCGCCAGGGCTTTAGTTTATGTTTAATGTTGAATTAAAACTCACCTTGAATTTTCTGAAGAGGTCTGGATACTGGGCTTTAAGTTGCTTTGCCAAATTACAAGTTTTTCCTGCCTTTCACTATCCAGAACATGTGACTATAGGTGAGAGTTGGGCTGTTGTAGATTGGTAAATTTAAGAAGTTTAACTTGGGATATACCCAATTCACATTACTAATATTTATTTTGGTTGTCGCCACTACACGTCACTGAATTTCATTGACGTTCCATGCTTTCTGGTCAATGCATCGGTGCTAGTCTCTTTCTGTGTGGACTTTTCCTTAGGCCCTGTAGATGGGTCAACTCAGGATGCCAGAAACCCTGTTTGTGGTGCTGTATTATGGATTGAAATGGTTATGGGTGCTTCATTTTGTTATATTTAAAAGTTAACATTAGTTTGGGCGATGGTGTTTCTTTATCCTTTCTGCAAAAATTTGTGTTGATAAAAGGGATTTAACTAAAAACGACACCCAGTTTGTTACTGTCTGTATCTCATCTCTGATGTAATAGAACTGTACACATTGTTCCGTATCGTGTTTACTTTATGAATTAGGTTTGGGAGTTTAATTTATTGAAGGGTAAAAAGTCAGATTTTCCACTGAGGGGGTGGAGGGTGGTAAGAGGTGGAGTGTTTAGGTCATTACAGCATGAGAAGCAAAGCGCAGTAGCTAGAATGAAACATGATTAATTTGAAGGGTGAAGTCGAGGTCAGTCAGATAGTCTACAGGTCATTTTTAGTGAGTTATGTCTGCTGTTACACATACTTGACTTTTATTCAGTCAAGACACTGGCCCCTGAGGAGATGTCTGAATACACCCATAGGCTATACACACACACACACACACACACACACACACACACACACGCACACACACACACAGATGTGGCAATCTTGTTAGAGTCATGTGTGTGTGACCAGATGTGTGACACACCTCCTAATAGAGAGCTTTTTGTGCTTTAGCAGATGAATGAGTCAACCGAGAGGTCACAGTGATTGGAGGAGTGAGTGCAGGCTAATGTTCTGGGAATGATCTCCAGAATCGATGCATACTTTCCCATCTTAAGGCCTCTGAGCCATTCACAGCATTCCTAAGTCATGAGGTTCCTCTGAAAGAATCGCACTAAACCTCCAAGTGGGACACGAACATTAGGCACACACATACTGTATAAACACACTAGAGGAAGATGTAGAGAAGGCGATCCTTTGCTGCAGTTTTGTGGTGTGGAGTGCTCCACGTGAACACACGTGCACGGTGGAAAATCAATAGTGGATGATCTCATCACTCTTTAATGGGCCACATTCTCGTCTAGATGACCCGTACTGTACATGGTGGCTGTGTCTCTGTGCTGGGAGGGAACAATAAATAATAAAAACCATCCCTAAAACACTTACAGCTGCATGTCCTTGTAATATTTACGTTACATAATGTTGCATAATTTACAGAGAGCCTGTATTAGTGGCACATCAGAGTTTTGTGAATATGAAAAACAGACCTCGTGGATTGGTCATGTCTGGTTGAAAGCTGATCTGCTTAATCAAATCAGTCCTGGCACTGACACCAATCCAGTGACTCAGAGAGGCGAATGTCTAATTTTAACAAATGTGCCTCCTCTTTGTGGCGGTTGTTCATCTAAGACAAAACCTTTTATCATATCCTTTCTTTAGATGACATGCCATGTCCTGGTTTCTGGGTTTTAAACCTATTCTGTGGTGTTTTTTAGTTTACTCTGTGCATGTAAAGGTTCTTTAAAATTACAAGGTGTGTGAAGTCCACTTCAAATGCTACGCTCTCCAACAGACGGCACTTTTCTCGAGCTGGCTTGTTTGAAGTCCAGCGCTCCCTATCTACCTCACTGTTTAACATATTTGCATAGTGCCTAAGTAAGGCTAGCTGGAGTAGTTTGGTTAACAGTAGGAGCGGTTATTTCATGTAAAAATTCCTTTTAGTATCGCCCGTTTTGCAGCTGATTTCAAATGACAGTGCATGTTATTTTGTTGGACTTGTGACATGCCAGCTTCACTTGGCAGAGTTTGCGCTGGTCCTCATTTCATATATCTCACTGAAGCTATGCATTTTTGTCCTGTTGGAGCATTAGCATCTAATCTGATCACGCCACGTATGTAGTTAACGTGTTATTCAATAGTGGTTGACAAACAGCTTCTGTGTACATCAAATGCCCAAAAACAGAACTATCTCTAGGTAATGGCAATGCTAAGTTCTGAAGTTGGTTTCTTCTTTTTTTGTGGATAGTCCCAGTTTATGAACTTTAAAAGGAAGAGAAAGCAAAAAATAACTGGTTTAAATAAATTTAGTCAATATTTCTCAACAGCACAACCCCAACTTTTCTCATACAGCTGATTTTTGGGGGTGGGCAGCATAAATTATAGAGCTGTTTGGAGTATTTTTGGATACAAAAACAAGGCTTCATTATATTATATTATATTGGACTGTCTCCTTTAAAGTAGTAAGATGGCACATTTGTGAGATTTGTGCTGCATTGTAAATGTTTTATTTAAACAGGTTGACAGGTCTTTATTTTTTTTAATGAACAAAAACAAAAATAGGAATCTAAATGATCCTGTCCATGATACTGTTGTGAGGGGATAAAGTATCAGAATGTGTACTTTTACTTCAAGCAGTGTTGCACATGGGCTGATATTAGCACTGAAGATGAATTTGTGATGACATGCTGTTATTGTACACATCATTTTCTTTGTGCAGTGCCTCATAAAGAGAAATGAGGATAAATGCATGCGCGACAGAGTATTGACTCTGATGGGGTGATGGTGATTGAAAGCTGATACGCACAAAGAGAGTGACTCATGATTCGGCAGATGGCGGATGATCCCTCTTCACTCTCGCTCGCTCTAACTCAATAACATTAGGGGAAAGCCCATCTTGTTTGTGTGTGTGTGTGTGAGGGGGGTGGGGGGATAGGTGTGTTTACTTCCCTTCTCCTTAGCAAACTGACACCCCATAAGAGGAGAGAAGTGACTCCCAGAGGACACACACATGCACACACTCCTCCTGTATGGGCTGTCTGTTTTAATTGGTATCCTCACAGGCGGTCTCCCTGGCTTTTATTTTCTGATTCTTTCCTGTGCTTGTGTTGGAGTCTTTAGGCGGATCACTGTTTGTAGCACACAGCATGGGACTGTGTGTGTGTGTGTGTGTGTGTCTGTAGCTGTATGACATGTTGTCCAATGAGGACACACATTTACAGTGAAAAAGAAACCCACAAATCTGTTTTTTTTTCTTAAGTTGCTTCACAGCCGCAGCGCTTCGGCTCTCTGTTTCAGGAAACGGCGAATAAGACAACCAAAACCCTAGTCTGGCTAGCAGCCCCTTTGTGCTTGGATGTGGCTTTTTGTGAGACTTAAGTGTGTGACATAACCATTATCCTTGCATAATCACTGCTAGCATTCACAGATGTGTGTGTGTGTGTTTGTGTGCGCAGAGCAGTAAGAGTGAGAGCTGATGGAGGAATTGATGAGCTGCATGTGGTGCAGGAGACCTGGACTGGGCCAAAGGTTAATTCTGGAGAATGCAAGTCATTTAAGGACATAGACACACATACACACACACACACACACACACACACACACATACAGAGTCACACACATGCAAGGCAGATGTCAGATGAGCAGGATGATCAATAGCCTTTTATTGCTTTACCAGGCTGGGAGCGAGAGTCCATGTTTA
>VUQG01043872.1:0-10006 GCA_015106755.1 Etia nguti | reverse complement strand
GAACGCTGGTTTGAGCGCAGAGTCAAGGAGGCCATTTACGTGAAAAGGGAAAGACCATCTCTGAATCGAGGAGGGGGCCTAAGGGTACATCTTTCACCATCTTACATTGTTCCCTCAGTGGGCTGGTTTCAGTCATTATGCAAATATACTGTTTATAAGATTGGGGAAACCTGCAGTCAGCTGAGACTGAAGAAGTCACTTGGATGAGTGACGAAACGTTTCTCCCACTGAAAACGCCACGTCCAGATGAACAGAATCAACTTTTTGGGGAAAGGAAATGTACATGCACTCATCATGGGCATGAATGCTATTGTGTAAGCATACACTGACTTAAATCTTTAAATAAGCACTGATGAAGGTTTTACAATATCTTTAAAGCAGGTCAAGGCCTGTTTATTTAGTTAGTGATCATGACTGATTAGTAGAAACTGGTAGTTTCTCTTTCATAGCATAAAAAATATTTATGTGCTAGCACTTACTGGATTGACCAATACTCAGAGCAATGGGAAAGTCCAAAGATCTAAGAAGGAGAATTGTAGATTTACAATTCAGGTCTTTTGGAGCTATTTCTAAACAACTGCAGATTTCAACAACTGTACAAGTTATTGTACCAACGGACTGACAACTTAGGATGAGAAGGCATGAGTTAGTATGTCCAGGAATGACCCAGAAACCACCAAGAGCTGCCCAAAAAAGAAGCCCCTGCTCCAAAGTCGACATCTTCAAGCTCGACTGAAAATTGGAGTTGTCCACATGGACAGGCCAAATGCCTTCTGGAGAAAGGTTTTATGTTTAGATGAAATAAAGGTTAAACTATTTGGGCACAATGACAAGAGAAATGTTTGGTGGCGTAAAAGTGAGACTTTCAAACCTAAGAACACTGTACGAGCTGTCAAGCACAGTGGTGGTAGCATCATGCTCTCGGGCTGCCAGTGGTACTGGGTTATCGCATAAATTGGATTGAATAATGCAGAAAGAAATCAACAGTTAGATGGTCAAAATGATTCCAAACACACACCAAAACTGTTTTTGGAAAGATAAAGCAGGCTAGCATCGAGCTTTTGGAATGGCCTTCCCAAAGCGCCGACCTGAAAATACTGAAAATTTATGGACTATGCTTAAGGACTGAGTTTTATGCCAACCAAGTTAAATGAACTCTATAAATTCTGTCAAGAAGTGTGTTCAAATATCTGGCCAGGATTATACTAGAAGCTCATTGATGCCTATAGGAAGCATTTGGTTGAGGTGCAACTTGCTGAGGGACATTAATACTCATAACAATGGGAATGTATGGGTATATTTGCAGATAGGATCATAGGTATATATTTTTTTTTACCCTGTGTTGATAAGAGAAACCCCTCCCCAAGTTTTAAAAAATTAAAACTTGTGCAACAATTTCTTCCACTAGAAGTCTACTGGAATGATGCAGCTTATGCCATCAAAGCTATATTCCCACAAAGCACTGCAACTCAGCTGAGTCTTCAGAAATTTGTGAAGCAGAAAGCTTCAAGAGCTCCACTGTGTGAATGCCTTCAATTTAAGAGGCTTTGCATATAAATGGTACTATTAAATTTCAGGGCAAAGTGTTGCTAGTTTATACCGTCTGTTTTTAGGAGCTTGACAAATCATCCAGCAGAATATCAAGCTAACAAAACATTTTGTCTTTGTTTTTCTAACTGGGTGCTTGCCCAGAAAATAAAATCCAATAAAAGATCAAGTATCAGCCACAACACTGCTCTGCTTTTTCTGCTGAAAAAGCCTTTCTGTGCTGCCGTGTGTTGAGGTTCCAGCAGGGTTTTTTGAGCATGAGCAAATATAAGGGTTAGTTTTTTTTCAGTCATGTAGCAAACATCTTGGAAAGAGGGATGCAGTAAAAGTTCACTTCTGTTCCTATAGACATTAAAGTATTCTCTGGGGCTGATTATTGTACATTTAGACAATGATGTGTAGTTTTCCCAGGGCCAAAAACTATATGAGGAGGCAAAAAAACCTTCAAAACCGGAGCTTCAATTTTTATTTATATCATTTTAACATATTTCTATGTTACAGTGAAGAATTATCATAAATATGTCTTAGGTTTCATGGGTACCCAAGTTTTAAAATGGTTAATTTGTTGTAAAAATCCTTACACTGTAAGGCACCAATCACAAAGGTAAAAATAACTTCAAAACCAGTACCTTAACAGATGCTACACCAATGATGAGCTGTTCTACCATTAAGTTATAAAGTAAGGTACTTTATATTTTATTATATGGAAGGAGAATAAAAGCATCTCACTGAATTGTCCCCTAACTTTACTGAAAGTAGCATCCTGTGCAAGAAAATCAGTCTAGTGGAATATTATATGCAAGGATGCCCTGTGTCTATCATGCATACATATGTTCCTGTGTAGTATACTAAGTAGCCTTTGCTTAATTTGTCTGTACAGTATCTTCCAGCATTATTAAAATTGAGGTTTTTCGCACAAAACTTACAGTATAGCCATAAATGCAAAGTGTAATATGCAAAGATGAATCAAAATAAAATAGAAAGCAAATAATTTGTAGTTTAATAAACAGCAGTTGAGGTAAACGTACATTCTGTTGCAAACTTTCTTGAATACGAGTGCTGATGAGATCATTGTTTTGAAATTTTAGCTCACTGAAGCTAAAATTATAAGGACACAGCAGGAAACTCTTTGGTCACAGCAAGACATATCAACACAGATTAAACAATCAGCCTGCTCTTACCGACAGTATTATATAAGCGCAAGACAATTAATGTCCTTTCTTTGTGCTGATCCACTTTGATCACATGTTCCTCTGCTGTCTCAATTACTTTACAGGGTGTCTCTGCTGAGGTGACGTGATTAGCACGTGAATATGCATGTGCTTGCTGCGTAATTAAAGAGCACAGAAATGCTGCCGTGGGATTGGAGAAGCAGTTGGATCACGAGAAAGGCCTCTCTGTGTGTTGGTCCACCAGGGCACAGAGACCTCACATTGTGTGCCAGGCCAGCGCTGGGTTACTGTATTGTCCGTTGCTTTCCCACCTCCCTTTCACTCTCCTGCGTAGCCACGCACCAGAGAAGAGGAAGAAAGTGGCTTTTCATTCATGGGTAACTTGGAGCATGCACAGGAACTCAATGAAGAGGGGAGCCAGTCAGCTGGCTACAACTGCCTTTTATGATCTTGAGCCATTTCCCAGCAACAAGCAACTTACATGAACACCACAGAGTGACTCATTACCTCCAGCACCACCAGGAAGCAGTGAGCAGGGTGCAAAAGACCAATCAGAGTGCAATCTTTACTAGCAGGCTTTATTGCTGTGGCGTAACTTTTCTTTGGTCAGACTTCAAGGTCTTCTTTGAGTTCGAAAGAGCATTCGCTACTGAGTCTCAGGGCGTTCAGTGCAGAACATTTTGAAAAGCAAGCTTTCTTACTTATGTAAGAGGCCCTCAATATTTTCTGGAATAAATGAAAAGTCCATCTTTTATAAAAGCTGTATTTTATTTATTAATATATTTATTAGCATTGGGAGACTTAATTCAGCATACAGGTTGATCTTTAATAGGCAACAGTGTAACAACGACAGTAGTTGAGGACTCTCCTGGTCCAATTGTAATTTACCTTTTCACAAGCCCTACCCACCTCAGCTACTGTTGCTTTTATTAGATATAATTAGACAAGTAAGATAAGCTTGAAGACACTATATCCAGCTCACCTTTGCTATTAAAACCACGTAAAAGAGCTTTCAAATATAGCTGTGAAAAAGAAAGTTCTCACAAGACTGTATGTAGTCATCTGAAAAAGTGCACCCTTAATGCAGGGTAAAGTGAATTATAGCAAAGTTGCATCTTAACAAACTTAACAAACAAAGACTTCTGGGGCAATTTCTTATGGACAGACCAAAGTGGGGCTTTTAGGGGATAATACAGATTGCTGTTTTAACACTTAGCACAGCATATTCAGCACACAGGATCTGGGCACCTTGCATCCACCTTGAATTGACCATGAATTCCTCTGTATACCAAAGACAGGCTAGTCATAAGCAGTGCTTTTCACAGATTTCACAGAAACTAATGTGGTTACATTTTCATAGATTATATGTATTACTGGTTTTTACCACTGCCAGCAGTTAGCATGCTAACAATTGCAGACGTATCCTGTATAAGTGTACAGACATGTCTCAGGGTGTGTTTATGTGGCATGATATACAACAATATGAATATCACAGAACGTGAAGCAGAAAAGTTGCTCGGGTGGTGTCTTTACTGAAAAGTCTGCTTACTATGATCTCAAACAGAAAAGTTATTAGGGTGTAATTTAATGTGAGCCACTCAATAACATTATAGTGCCTTTTTTTTGGTAAATGTGAGTATTTCCAAATTACTAATTAATGTGATTAGTTTGTGTTATCACGTCAGATCATATCAGCATTCAAGATCGGCCTGCATCCGAGCGGAGAATGGCAGAAAAAAATCAGTTGAAATGACGTCTGCAGAGGTGTGACCTGACTCCAAGTGCCCCAAGTGGAAGCATTCAGCAACATTTCCGGTCTGGACCGCTCCCTGCACAGATTCTGCTTCCGCTGCATTTTCGAGTGGTCCAAGAACAAAGCAGAGCGTCTGCTGTGTCTTGTCACAGTATAAAATTAGACACGTTCACACCGTGAATGACCCTCTTTGCATACATTTACACAACTTAAAGTGACATCTGAAAAGCTTTAGATAGATATTTTTCATGTCATGACTAGGCTGAGTTAAGGAATATAGGATAATCACACAATTTCATGGTAAGGCATCCATGGGAATGTATAAATTTTAAGTGTTAATCGCAGCAGGCGTTAATTCTCCAGAGACTTTGCTGTCAGCTCCATTTTCCTTTGTATCCTTTCATCCCTGCTGCCCCTTACTCTGTTTCACTCCCTTTTGTGTATACTATCACACCACCGGTTACGCAACAGGTCTTGGCCAGAGGTCTGAGTTTTCTGTTGTTGTAGTGTAACAAGGAGCCCTGTGACGAATTGTTTCGGCCAAATCTTTCCCTGCTCACTGAAACTGATGCTTCCCTCCTCCTCAACGCTCTCTAGTCTCAAGTTGCCTTATGTCAAACATTTTAACTATTAAACTGCCTGTTGAGAAGGTCCAAAAGAATAACACAGCTCAGTTCAGACTATTATGCAGGAGCTGTAAAAATCTATCCTGGCCTCCTGACTTCTTACTTTTTATTCCATAAGAAAAACACAATGCAAGGACATGTGCTTAGTAGGATATAGGAAGTGAAAGTAGTGTTACTAAAAGAAGTGTCAATAGTGAACATGAATCTGAAAGGGGAGATTAAATTACCCTGTTGAGAATTGGGTTTTCAATAAATACACGTCTGGGTTTCCAGTTTTCATCAGGTTTGTGGCTGTCTCCAGATGCATGCTTTTGGAAATAAAGACTTCCCACTGGAAGTACTGCTTTGCTTTTCTGAAGTATGTCTGTGCTAAGATTATCTGAATATTTTCTCCACATGATCTCAGTGTGCTAATTTAATTTAGCTTTAGAGGCCACCGTGTTCCCATTTGAAGTCACTGTCAAGCAAAGAAAACCATGGCCAAAAACAAACAAAGTCACCCTTTAAACGAACACCTCTGAATCACAGCTTCAGGTTAATCCAGGTTTGACTGTAGAATAAAGACGGTATATGTGACCGTATTAAAAACTGCACATTTACAAAGAAACTATGAAGCTTTGAAGCTGCAGGATTAAAGGAGTCTGCACTGAACCAGCAACGATCTCCCCTGTGATTAAAACAAAAGGAGTTTTGGAGGAAAGCATTGTTGAAAAGTGACAATGCCATACTACATTTGAGGGAACACAGACAAAGTGTGACTGTGAGGTTTTCAGTGCCGTCTCCAGACACTGCAACTGCACAGGTGATGCAGTTGCTTTATGTAAAAATGTAACAGACAAAACTAAATGGCTGTTATGAGGGGAAAAAAACAACTGGAAGGCGAATAAAACTTTTAGTAATCGGCTCCTAAAGTCCTTACAGTCTAAATTTGTGTGTTGTTGCCCTCAAACTTCATCCTACATGATCAGGAATTTAGCAAACAAAATCAGCACATGGGTACATGTTATACCCCTGAAGGTTTTTATCAATATCAGATATTATGACTACATTGTGTTGCTTAGCAACAAACTACAAACGGGCTGAAAATCAAATACCAAACAATACTTTAGTATTTATATGTACCCCTACAATAAAATAATAAAACTACCACTCCTTTTTTTTTTTTTTAAATTGTATAGTGAAAAGAATTCTACATAAGGACAGTTTTGACATTTTTGATATAATGTCAGCAGAGATTTGCACCAAATGAACAGCTGCAGTCTCTTATACAGTGTTGTATGTGGTTTGTCTCATGCTAATTTTTTTTTTTTGCTTGTTTGTTTCTTTTTAGTCTAGTCTGGTAGTTCCAGTCTAACAGCTGGTGGCTTTTTTAACAGCTTCTGTTTTTTCGCTCGAGAAAATCAAGCATAGAAACATGGATGGATTTCTGTAAACACATCAGATCAGAAGTACACTGTGGTGACACTGAGCTGCTCACTTTGTCAGTGTCTGTTCACTTGGATATTTGTTTCTACTCAGCATATTCAATTCCTTGGCCCATTTTTACTTCTCCATCTGAATCAGCAGAACATGCTGCAATGGTGCCTTTTTTTAATCTAAAGATGTCTGTTGACCCAAACTAAAAAGCAAACAGGATAAAGGAAAATGCCAAGGGAAGAGGAACACTTCCAGTCTAGCTTTTTGCTTTTGTTTTTTATTCATCTGAAGCAACAGAATGATTCATTGGTTTTGTGCCTATAAGGATTGTTTGTGAGTGGAAATCTTTTCTCTTTTTTTTACATTCCCATTATTCCAACTGCTGTCATATAATTCATTTCTTTCTTTTTATGTGTGTCTTCTTTTCTGCTTTAGAAACGTAAAAAAAAAAATTATCATAAATTCTTAATTATTTATAAATAAAACATCTACTCAATGGGACCATTTTTAGCATCACTTCTGTATTCTGGAATATGATTTTGTCACATTTAAAGTCCAACTAAGCAATCAAAAGGCACTTTTCCAGTTATGTTAACCGAGCTAAAAGCTGCTGTACTGATTAAGTAAAATCTAGCTTTCAGAGACGGTGTGTGGTTGAATCTGATCACGAAATGGAAAAATAAAAAATTAAAAAAATAAAACTTTCCAGGAATTTCCACTTCATTGAACAGTTTGTACTACTCTCTTCACAGGACAGCACAAACTGGCTAGAACCAGTATAGAAAGTAAAGTGGGAGGTGCTGCACAGATCTGAGAACACAGACAATATGTCAGAGTCTAGCTAGAGAAACAAATGCTCTGGAGCTCCTCAAATATTAGCCTAATAATGGCCATAGAAGCACACCGGTGACAATGTTAGAAATAAAGACGACGCTGCTTTCTTTGCAGAGGCGTAAAGACTTCTTTACAAGAAGCCTTTTTTAAAGAAAGGCAAGTAAAAGGGAAGGGGGTTTGGTGCATTAGTCTGAAAAAAGAAGAGTCACCTAGAGCATCTATGCTGGATTTTATGGGATCCCACGTAGCAGCTTGACAGGATGATAAAGGTGATCAGTCCCATCTTTAGGCAGCAAGGACTCTGCAGCTTACTCAACATATTGGCAGGCAAAATCCCTCAAGAGTTCCAACGGTGCAATCGCTGAAGTCTGAAGAACAAAATTATTATTTTTGTGCTTCTTACCCTTATAAACACAATTTTCTTTAACTCTATCTCTTTGAATCTCTGAAAAAGAAGTTCTAGAAGAGAGATGTCAAACCCATTTTACATCGAGGGCCACATCAAACCCCGTCTGACCTTAAGTTGGCTGAACCAGCAAAACTCCCTTTCTGCGGTGTAAAGATGTTTAATTACACATTCAATTGCACTTAGTAAAAGAAAAACAGGTGCCGTCGCAACAGTACATCTCAGTTTTTCTACATTATAAAGAAATGCTGCTGTTTCTGCGAATGAACACATGTAAAGTTACAGAAAGTTTTCTGCAACATTTTTTATTGTAAATTACCCAGAGAGTCTACATTAATTCACAGAAAATGTTATTATTAGAAGCAGAAATTTCCATAGATAATATAATTAATAGAAAAAAACACAGCAATTTGTCTGTGTTTTAGTTGTTTATCTGTTACTTAAATCAATTACATTTTATTTATGCCAAATAGGTGCTTTATATTGTCAGGTAATGAACCTACAATAATACAAAGATACCTCAACAATGAAATTATCCCCTTTGAGAAAGAGCTTTGGCAACAGTGGAAAGGAAAAACTCCCTCTTAACAGGAAGAAACCTCCAGCAGAACCAGGCTCAGGGCAGGGCAGCCACCTGCAACCAGATGGGGGTGATGGGGAAAAAAAGACAGGACAAAAAAACATGTTGTGGAAGAGAGCCAGAGATTAATAATAACTACTGATTAAATCAAGACTAGTTTGTAAGCGCATAATAAATGAAAAAAGGTGAGTGAACAGGAAACACTCCCTGCATCATGGGAAGCCCTCAACAGCCTAGACCTAGTGCAGTGTAACAAAGGACGATTCGGGGTCATTTGATCAGGGCCTAACTGTAACCTTAAAGCTGCCATTTTACTTTTAAATATCCTTGGAACCACAAGTAAGACAGCAGTCTGAGAGCAAAGTTCTTTACTGGGGTGACATGGGGTCTTCAAGACCAGATTTGGCATTATTATTTAAGACGTAGAAGATGTATGTGAGGGAAAGGGTGCTAGCTCGCAGCTGTGATGGCCGAGTGGTTAAGGCGTTGGATTCGAAATCCAATGGGGTTTCCCCGCGCAGGTTCAAATCCTGCTCACAGCGTAGTTCTCAGCTGGCAGTTGGTGTACTGCTCTCACAAATCAGTCAGCCTCTGATTTGATTCCTGGCTGCTTCAGTATGTATGTCCTTGTGCAAGATACTAATGCTCATTGCAATGTGATTGGGTCTGACTGCTAGATTAAAGCACTTAAGCATAGAAAAAAATGTGAATATATATAAGTTGTGTAAGACCTTTTAAGTGCTCTGGGAGAGTAGAAAGCACTATATAATAATTACTCCAGTCATTTAAATTAAACAGGGAGCCAATGAAGAGAAGTCAAAATTCTTTCTTTGGTGTAGTATGAATAATAGGAGAGGTCTTTACCAGTAGAAAAACTGTAAAATCTATGAAAATACAGTTAAAAGTCCGAAATCTGTGCCTTCACATTTTCCAAAGACATCCAGCGGGCTGGATTGGACTTTTTGCTGGGCCGATTCTGGCCCCTGGGCTTTATGTTTGACACCCCTGTTGTCAAACATAAGGCAGCAGGGCTTGCAGCGTATGCATTTAGCATGGCTTATAAAATCAAAACATCTACATTATAGCAAATACAGCAAAAACTGAAGAAAGTAAGATCATGCTTAATGCTCGCTTTTTGAGTACAAATTTATTTGTACTCTTAATATAAAGCAACTGCTACTAGGTGGTTAGCTTAGCCAAGCACATCTTGATGCATTCTCAATCATCCAGGAAGGTAAATCTCCAAAAGTTGATTCTGTTCATCTGGACGTAGCGTTTTGTGGGAGAAACGTTTCGTCACTCATCCAAGTGACTTCTTCAGTCTCAGCTGACTGCAGGTTTCCCCAATCTTATAAACAGTACATTTGCATAATGACAGAAACCAGCCAACTGAAAGGAACAATGGGCTGGGAGGTCAGTTCCTTAATCTTAATTATGCAAATTCTCATGACCATTGATCAACAACCACCGACCAAAACCCACTGATCAAAGACCACTGATCAATGGCCATGAGTACCATTCACAGAGAGTTGGGGAATGGCTGCAATCACAGCATTGTAAGATGGCGAAAGATGTACCCTTAGGCCCCCTCCTCGATTCAGAGATGGTCTTTCCCTTTTCACGTAAATGGCCTCCTTCACTCCGCGCTCAAACCAGCGTTCCTCCCTGTCC
>VUQG01043871.1:33859-45583 GCA_015106755.1 Etia nguti | reverse complement strand
TCCCTTCTCCCATCACTCGTGAACAAGACCCCGAGATACTTAAACTCTCCACTTGGGGCAGGAACTCGTCCCCGACCCGGAGTGGGAACTCCACCCTTTTCCAGCTGAGAACCATGGCCTCAGATTTGGAGATGCTGATCCTCATTCCTGCCGCTTGACACTCGGCTGTGAACCGTTCCACTGCAAGCTGGAGGCCATCACCCGATGAAGCCAACCATCATCCGCGAAAAGCAGAGATGAGATTCTGAGGCCGTCTAAGTGAAAGCCCTCCACCACTTGGCTGCGCCTAGAAATCCTGTCCATAAAAGTTATGAACAAAATACACAAAGTGACAAAGGGCATCCCTGGCGGAGCCCATCACCCACCGGGAATGAGTCCGACTTATTGCCAGCTATGCGAACCAAGCTTTTGCAACGGTTGTATAGGGATCAAATGGCCCGTAGCAATGGGCCAGACACCCCATACTCCTGCAGCTCCTGAATGCTATACATTTAGACATGCCCTTTAGCATACTTTGGTTGTAATGAGTGGTTGAGTTGCTGGTGCCTTCCTTTTAGAAGGCCATTTTCTATAAACCTCAAATGATGATTGTGAGGGGAAACCCCCGCAGATCAGCAATTTGTGAAATACTCACACCGGCACATCTGGCACCAAAAACCCATGCCACCTTCAAAGTAGCTTAAATAAACTTTCTTCCCCATTCTGATGCTCAATTCAAACAGCAGTTTGCCTTGACCATAGTTAAATGCACTGAGTTGTTGACTGACTGACAGATTAGATATTTGTGTTAATGAGCAGTTGAAGCAGTTTATGTAATGAAGTGGGTGATAAATGTATATACTGTAATAAATGAACCGTTCAGAGGCCACAATCTAAACACTGAAAGCATTTACAAATGAAATTGCATGTTGACAGGGTCGAACATCATGACAGTCAAAGCAGGAAAAATACAAAGTAACACTGTAAAAGCTAAAGCCCTTGAAACCACATCAAGGATGCCACTATAAGTAACTTGAATCTTCACACACATAACCCTGACAATGCATGAGTACTTTCACCTTTGCCACATGCTTATTTTTTTGCTTGCGGCCATTGTATGTCTTTACGAAAAAGTCTTGGTCAGGTGTAAAACTTCAACAAGGACATGAGGGATGAGTAAAGGCAAAGTTGTTTCCACACCCCATAATGTCGCAGTCTCTAATAAACCAGGAGAAAGAAGTGGTATAGTGCTACAGAAACAAAAACAATTGGATGTGTCATGAGACACATGGATTATTGTGAATTTCATTGTTTGCATTTACTAGAATTTTTGCTGGTGTTTGCTTTGTTTTTTTCCTAATTGATCCAACAAAAACAACAAACAATTGTTAAACAAGCTTCTCTCTGCTAGAGTCCAATAAAGATACTACACGATACACGAAGGACATCAAACAGATGGGCAGGACCGAGAGTTTTCGGCTCAATTTTAGACTTGGCTATAATTTATTGATACTATTACAATGTAACATCCAGTATGGCTCAAAGGAACTGTAACAGAATTGTATTATTTCAAGAGCTCTGGTTCTGGTGTATTTTGCAACATGGTTGGTTGTCTCCTCGGTGTAGTATTACTTTATCTGAAACAGAGGTATCACCACTGAGTGATTCAATGGAAGTTTGAAAAAAAAGTTAAAAGACTGTTAGTGAATAAGTCTACATTAAAAAAAAATTATTAATGTAATACTAGAACAAAAACAATAATGAATTGAAGCTTTTAACAAATATTATGAGGCTCTAAATGCTGATATAGCTTTTTCCACAGAGTCATGAAGCTCTGTTGTTGTCCAAAAACTATTAAAAACAGTTTAACCAAACTGTTGCAATGGGAGATATGCACCTTCAGTACCACTGCAGCATATTTTGAATCAGCCATTGCTATTCTGCTGCCAGAAATACCCACCAGGGTAAAAATGTGAGTTATTTTGTCACTCAAAACAGTCCCCATAATCACTAGTGACTCGTGTTTGCTAAAGCTACAGTCGATCTTGTTTAAAATGAAATTATTTATACTTATACTGTATGTCTAGGAAGGAAACTATGTGTTCTTGAAACTGAGAGACACAGACGCAGACATGTTGCATACTCGGAGCTAAATTAACATATCATTAGCTTTGATCTTTTGGGATTTGTTAACAACAGCAAAGAAATATCTTTATCCTCTAAGGCTTTAAAATCAGCCTTGTGCAGACAATGAATAAAATGCATAAGCCAATCCTCTTATTAAGTGGACTTTGCATATATGAAGTTAAGCGCAAAATTAATTTCCAAGTACATCATAAAGTATACAACTTTAATGAATAAATAATTTAGACACCAAGAAAAAAATTGCTAAGTTTTCAGTTTTATTTCAGAAGTTAGGATTTAAAAGAATTAAAAGAATGTAAGTCCAGCACTGAGGAGACTAGAAAAGCTCAACAGTGCCAGTGTGGTCACGTGACACAGAGTTTGTCCAATAAACTTGACAGCATCGTATCACAGCTCAAACACAGAGCGTAGTGGAGATCTTTCAGTCGCTTTTGTGTTCTTGATGGCGCCATCACAGAGCTTGATGTCGCAGTTTTTCCCTCTTTCAATCTGTCTTCCACCAAAGCATATGTTTCTGTCAGTATGTGACATATGATGCAGTTTTTTCTCAACACTTTCAAAGATTTTGCTGCTCAGTGGTATTTCTTTTCAGTGTGCTACTGAAACCAATGCGTCTGCGTATTTTCATTCCAATTAAATGCAACCCCACCTGACTTCACTAATTAGCACCTGCTTCCTGACAGAAGGTATGCAGTGAATGTTTGGTGTTAGGCTTCTGACAGTAAACCTGGTTACATATGGCGAATGTCGTAACACAACACTGAGAAGAGTGCATCCTGAGTTTCTTTATTCTATGTCTTGTGACTCTGTCTCTTATTTTGGTGACAGCTTTAATAAAAGCTGATATGACTTGATGACATGAGTCCCTAGATTATTTTTTTTATTTTTATTTTTTGTAATAGGACAAGTAATGACTCATTTCAGTGTTGGTACTATGATACAGCCAAGACTCAAGTACTGATTTAATAATGGATGCCACTGAAAGTCAGTAGCCCCCTCATTCACTTGTTAATTGCCAAAATACCAAACGCATCAAACAAACTATTCTAAGGAACTTTTTATGAATATTTATGTTTTCATAGAACAAATCATTTATCATAATGGGTTTATACCATTTACATTTAATTTAATCCCTACATTCAACCCCCTGCACCCCAAATAAACCTCTTAATTTTGAATTCAGCTCTTTTTAATCCCATTGCCATAGGTTTATAAAATCAAGCACCTGGCCATGCATTCTTCTCTCACAAACATTTGTGAAAGAATGGGTTGTTCTAATGAGCTCACTGAATTTGAGCGTGTGCTTTAATAGGATGCCACAAGTCAGTTCATGAAGTTTCTTCCCTCTTATATAAGTACTATTACTGGAAAGTGGATGAGTTGGTAGTGTATGTATACCATTATGTGGTTATCATTTTTCTCAAAGGCACAAAGGAATCCCAGTGGTGATACAATTTAGGACAGGACCCTTTGGAGTCAAGACACTGGTGGTGGTGAAGATGAAGACCAAGGCTTGAATAGAGGTCTGGCTGAGGTGTCTGTGAGGTGGAGATGGGGAGGAGATGGGTTGCATGAATGAGAGCCTGAAAGGGAGAATAAGACTTAAACCATGCAAAATGGACTCAAAGACTGATTGACTCAAAGAAAGCGAACAAGAAGATAACTCGACCAGAGTAATGATGATAATATTGAGATTGACAGTGTGGGAAATTGGTAGTGATATAAAGAACAGAAAAGCAACCTAACACCCAGGAAAGCAGGCAGATGAGTGATTACAGATCTTCCTTTTGAACTTGCGCATAAGATTTATATTGTAGCCAGTAAACCAATATGATCAGTAAATTACCAAACACATCAAAACCTTTAGTGCTACCTCAATAACAAGTCAACGAAGAGTCTAAAATAGATTAATTTTTCTCCAGCCGACAATAATTAATGAGAATATGATGGCCAAACGTATTGCTGCCCCTAGCTCTTTGTCAGAATGTGACCAGTGATCCTTAATAACTTCACCTGCAGAGCCACAGTTCTTCGTAAATAGGCTACTTACTTGTGCGGTAGCTGATAACCCGCATTACCTGTCTTGCATGGAATGAGCTTTGAAATATTCCTCCCACTAGCAGAGATTTAGCGACAGAATATATGTGGTGAAACACCAGAAGTTGTTGTTTGGTGTCAGTATTTCTGCTGTAGAACTCTATGAAAGGGTTGACAATCATTTTGACCTGTGCTGCTATTGCTGTGACACAGGGGCTCAACGAAGGGTCAAATGTATCACGTTGATTTTTCTTCATCTTCCAGTATGTGCTTGGTAAGTCATAAACCTGAAGTAATGTTTTCATTTGCCGTGAAGTATCTTTCACCTTATACTGCCTCTCAACCAAAAGAGCGCCACTGATGAAATGAAATGACATGTACATCTAAGAGCACTTGGCCTACTTATGATCTTGCGTGGTCAGTAGGAGGATGTCAGGATTTAAATTTAGGTGCAGATCTGAACTGATTTTTTTTTTTTTTGCATGTAAGTAGGCAGTATACAGTCTTCAGCTACATTTAAACACATCAACAAAACCTGTAGCATTAAAAAAGAAAGTTTATGCAATCATTAAAGCATCATTCTAAAAGTGCATTGAGAGGATTCAAAGGTCTTTTCACTACCATTCTGGAAAACATTAAGAATGTGATTACTTTATCCGATTAGCAGCTGAGGTCCACTTCAATTTTAGTGACAAATGGTCAGTTAAATAGGGAGATGTAGCATTAATAATATATTACTCCTGTATTAATCTGGGTTCTTTTCCTCCTTATTCTAGTATTTATTTCAAAGTCTCCATGTAATTTCAAGGTCTAAGTTGAATAAGGATAAAAATGCATACAAAGAAGCATATCTTCTGCATAGTGTTGCTATATTATGCCAACAGATTTTCAGAGCCAATCAGCAGGTATAGCAGGATGATTACTCAAATCCACAGAATTGTGGAATTGTACAAATTGAAGTGTCTTTTCATTCGGCTCAGTGCTTCTTATAGTGTCGGGT
This sequence comes from Etia nguti, assembly GCA_015106755.1. Lineage (NCBI taxonomy): Eukaryota > Metazoa > Chordata > Actinopteri > Cichliformes > Cichlidae > Etia > Etia nguti. Next base: position 40,422 of record VUQG01043871.1, on the reverse strand, counting down.
TAAAATTGGACTACTCATAGGCTAATTGAATAACAACGTAGAGTGCCTGAACCCAAGACTTACGAAGAGAACCGAATGTTACTATGGACAAAGACGAATAATAATAATCAGTTTCAGGGCAAAAAAGGTACCATGGAGCTGCTTTTAAATTCAAATTGAATGGAGCTCTTGAGAGTGGCGTGGTTAAGATCTATATAAACCTCTGTAACTATTTTCTGCTTAAAAAAAGAGACAAATCCTAAAACCTTAATCGAGATCTGTTTTTTGTTAAATACAAACCTGCATTTTCAAATTAACTCCATATTGTTGCTTTATTCTTGAGGAACTGGACGAGAGCAAAGCACAGCATCATGCATGCGATTTTATTACATATCAAATCTGAATTGTCAGGTGCCTGTTAGATGATGTTATGTATAGGTGATTGGTGGATATTGTTCAAATAAAATCTGTACTTTTAAGTGTAAAAAAAAAAAAAAAAAAAAAAAATTTTTAAAAAAAAAAAAAAAAAAAAAAAAAATAACAGTCTTTCTGCATCATTCATTTTTACAGTTATGCTTCTTTGTGCCAAAAGTAGGTTTACATGCCCACTGTCTATGTGGACTGATAAAGTGTTTGTCAAGTGTTTTTCAACTCTGAACTGTACTTTAATTAAAGATGAATCTGAATGTGACTGAAATAAAGGTAAAAGACATCATTCAGTTAACTTATCCTCTAATTATTCAGGTGTTTTATTCAGAGATATTCAACACTTGTTTGAAGAATTGCTTGGCTGGATGTGAGAGTGGATGGCACTTAAAGATGGTAATTTCCTGGAGTATAATAGAAGTATAGCCAGGTTCTGACCATGAGCGAGAGCTTGCGTAAATCCTTGGGCTGAAGATAAATATGCTGCATTGCTGCGTAGGTGTTCTGCTGGCGGCTGATTTCCCCTGCGACACTTTAGCCAAGCCATCTCTCTCTCTTGCTCTCATTACAATGTAGTCTATTTTCAGCTGGCATTAGGATGAGGTCTGAATGTTTCCAGACACGACTGCAGTGAATGTCAGGCCTCTCACGGCTATGATTGTATCAAAGCATTGTGCTAACTCTCGTGATTTGTGGAGGTGGAGTCTTCCTTGATAGCTCATAACTTACAGGTTCAGAAGGCGGCCAGGTTCACAAACGACGAACTGTCATCTGTCCTCTGGAGGACGAATGCAGTATTTTAAACTCCTTTTCTGGCATGTGGTACAAGAAAATTAAATAATTAAAAACATTCCTTCCAACAAAATCATTCCTTATTGTTTAAAATGGGTTAGAAATGACTTATTGATCATTATTATTATTATTATTATTATTATTATTATATAGCGTGTGTGTGTGTGTGTGTGTGTGTATATATTATTTTCAAAAAATGTGGCCATTATTTGATAAAGGGTTCAGCTTCCTCTGTCGGTAACTATGAGATCAGAGCCTTTGGGCCTCCATCCAGTCCAAACAGGTCTTGTGTGCTAGGTCCTGGACGATTCTGCCTCCACTTGATCAAATTAGGAGCACATGCTCGATTGTTTGCATTCCACAGATGGCTGCAGAATTCAATTTATGGCTTAAGACGGTGTGGCGGAGTGCAAAGATAATTTTAGGAACTAAACAACATGATTTTTAGATCGGAAAGAACTTTTTATGTTTAAACACAAAAAGACCTAAAAATGTATGTGCATATTATAAAGACGCTGACTGCAGCCTGTTCTGGGCCTGTTTAAAAAATATTTGAGTCAAAAATATTAAATGAAAAGTTTTCTTGGTTGGGACGTTTTCTTTCGTTTTGAGAGAGAAATTACTTTATAAACATAAATCTACAAATACGAAAATGCTAGTATGACTTTAACAGCTTGCCTGGACCCAAAGGTAAAGGCAGCATATCTGAAATTCTCCAGCTGCTCTGTCTGTTATATTTACCTGAGATTTTCCTTGGTTGGTGTTTTATGATAATTTTACAGTAAAAACAAAAAAAAACTACAGTTGCTTAGTTTAGATTAGGTTAGCTTGAGATTGAATGGAAACAAGGAACTGCTAACATGGATTTGTTCAAAGGACTCAGCAAAGTTTATAGACTTAAAACTTTACAACTAAACTGGATGTAAAACATCATTACATCATCATTTTACTTAAAAAAAAATTGTGGGAAAATTTGTCATAATAAATGGTCTTTATTTTATTTGATTTAAATTGTTTTTACTTTTAGGCAGTGATGGGCTGTGTTTTTATGAAACCAGTTGTCTCTTTCAGCTCCTTGAGCTCTTCTCTTCTAACTTTAGCATTTCTTAAATGTCGAACTATCTCAACTAATAGTTGAGAGTCTGCAAAACTCAGAATTATCAGTTTCAGCACCAAATACCTTGTCTTCTTCTCAGGAGGACATCCAGCAGAGGGAGGGTCACATGCGTTGGGGTGACGGCTTCGTCCTTGTGTATGACATCACGGATCGGGGAAGCTTTGAGGAGGTGGGGCCGCTCCGAAGCCTCCTAGAGGAGGTGAAGAAACCGAAGAACGTTCCTCTGGTTCTGGTGGGCAACAAGTCTGACCTGGACCACGTCCGGCAAGTCGGCACAGAGGAAGGAGAGCGACTGGCAGCCGAAATGGCGTGTGCCTTCTACGAATGCTCTGCCTGTGCTGACGAGGGCGGCGCTGTGGCCGAGGCGTTCCACGAGCTTTGCAGAGAGGTGAGACGCCGCAAGGCTGTTCAGGGAAAAGCCAGACGCCGCAGCTCCACCACTCATGTCAAACAGGCCATCAACAAGATGCTGACCAAGATCAGCAGCTAGGGAAGAGCCATGCTACCCCCTGATGACAGGAACAAAAATTGTTTTTCTCGCTGAAATGTTTCGGACCATCAGTGGACGATGACTGATTTAAGTGTGAAATGTGTTCTTCTGTTAATCTCTAATCGTTATCCGATAGAAAAAAAAAAAAAACAACCCAAGTGCACTGTCTTTTCATGCTGTAAGCTAATGACACTTGGCTTGGGAACCATAAAAGATAAATTCTCATTAAAAAAATTGAAGCTCTGTTGGATTGAAATGACAGACATTGGTGAGTCATGTCGACAAGCTAAGATCACAAAGGATCAGGAACATGGCAAGGTTCTTGAATTTTTTTTTCTTTTATTCTTTCATCAAACAGTCTGACATATTAAACAAACCAGAGGGTATCCAGAAAATGATGCATGCAAGCTGTGCTATTTAACATGCAGGGAATCCAAAACTTTGACATTGCACAGTAAGATTTAGTTTCCTGTTTATATCTCATGTGTAGGGGGCTGTTGTACTATTCTGTCAGCAGCGGTCAAGAACTTCAGGAGCAGAGAACTCCTATTAGATAAATGTAGATCTACTGTGTTTCACTCATGTCGGTTCCAGACAGATCTACAAAGCTGTCAGTGTGTGTCTTGCAAGCAATCCTTGTGATCAAGTCTACTATGTTCCTTTGACATTAGCTGTCAGGGTGTGTGTGTTTGTCCAGGACTCATGAACTGAACATTTTTCCCTTAAAGGAACCCAAAGCACCGCAGGTTTGGAACGTCTTAAAGCTAATCTGCATACGATATCTGTTGTTTTCTCTAAACCAGGGGTGTTGAACTCCAGGCCTCGAGGGCCGGTGTCCTGCAGGTTTTAGATCTCACCCTGGGTCAACACACCTGAATCAAATGATTAGTTCATTACCAGGCCTCTGGAGAACTTCAAGACATGTTGAGGAGGTAATTTAGCCATTTAAATCAGCTGCGTTGGATCAAGGACACATCTAAAACCTGCAGGACCCGGCCCTCGAGGCCTGGAGTTGGACACCACTGCTGTAAACAAAAGGAAGCAACATCACATTCTTGGGATGTTCTTCATGGCGATAATGTTAATACTGTAAACTACAGCATGTTCGACAGAATATATAAACCTTAAGCACTGCTGTGTCTTAGGTGTGTACAGAACCAAGAGTCATCTATAATAGAATATACTGTAATTGTAGAAATGTGATATCTATGTGAACTTCTCTGATCAAACTAATCAGCTGTGCACTTATAATAAAAGACTGATATAGCTCACCAGTTTTTCCTGTTAGTCATAATTGATGCAAATGTCCTGAGTGGCTGCAGAACATTTAACAGAAGCACTTAAACAGTGCACAAAGTTTCAAATAATCATCACTGTGATTGGTGCAGATGCTTCCAAGCAGATCATTAAAAGTCAGGATGTGGACCATCAAATGTCACATTTACATATTGGTCTCCAAACACAAAATGCTCCTTTTATTTGTTGAAATTATGAAATATTCAAACGATGAAAGCCTGTATGAGCTGTGATCAAAGGGGATGGAGACATTGCTGATAGCTGACATTCGTGAAAAAATCATGATAAAGTTGTGGAAGCTCAGTAAGTTCTTGTTTTATTGCAGAAAACTTAAATTTGTGTCTATTTGGAATTTTTTTTCATCATTATCTTACAGCCAAATTAAAAATTACTAACATTTTGTGCGTGTCTCTCTGTGTGTAAAGAAGTATATGTACATGTAAGTTCAAATCTAACCGTTAACATAACCATGGATTTTTGAAATAAAAGATGTGAATATGTCCAGTTCCAGTAGTTTTCCACAGTGAGTCTCTTTCATTAGAAGGAAGCCTTAATGATGTAATGCAGACGCTTCACCACAGCTCTTACTTTGGTGTTGTATTGCAGACCCTGGGTAATGTCTCGTCTTAGAGAAAAGGCTGTAAAACCGATGTTGATTAAGTCTACTGGCTCACATGAACCACAATGGTTTTGTGTCCAATAATGATGGTTGACTCATCTGCAATTTTCACGCTTGAAAAAGAGACAGTTTCTTCTCTTTGGCAAACCAGTTCTGGTTCACAGAACCAACCCCAGCAATTCCAGAATCACTGCAACTGGGCAACAAAAGGTAACCTATTGAAACTCAGTGTCTCAGTTTGGATATTTCTATTAGCATGCTTTTAATGCACCATCTATCATTTGTATTTCCTTGTGTAGTACATGAATTTACAGGCGAGCTCCTGGAAAAAAATTCTGCTGCTGTTAGCTAGCTGTTAGCTAGCTAGCTAAAACTGGCATTATTGGCAGTTCTGGTTGGAGATAAAGTATCAGAATTTCAGGAGCAGGACCACGCCTCCAAACACACTCCTTCCGGTTCTTATCTATATATGTTCCCCCAGTTCTACAAGCTGTTTGTTCTCGTTTTACGTGCCCCTCCCTCCCTTCCCCTTTTCAATTTTATTTAACTTTGTCACTTCTATTTAGTACATGGGGATCTGCCAGGCCCCGGAGTTGCCGCCAGTCGAGACCTTCCCCAAACCACAGCTCAATTCATGTCCAAGCCATTCACCTTTTTCCACTAAAACGCTGTCAAACCTAAAATGAGGACATGGGCCCAGCGAATGAACTAGCTATATACTCCTTCAACAGGCTGAACATTGTTTGGTGTACACTTCCATTCTGGTATGTAGGCAAGATGGCACTCACTGAGGGTATAAGGTGTTTCATGCATAACACTTTAACTTTTTCCTTTTTTTGCACACCACCTGATACTTGCAAATTATCCATAGTAATACTTAATTTCGCCCACCACATATGCAATCTAAGCATCAGGTGTAACAAAGCAAGAACAAAACTGCCGCTTTTGCTGTGCACCTCTGACTTACCAGTCAAATTACAGTTTTCATTCATTTCTTTTCAGGTTTGACATTTTGGATATAAAATATCATTTCTTTTTGTATTATTATACATTTAATGTAATAATTTTAATTTATCTTATTAGACTTGGGATGAATGTTGCCATGGTTAGTGCATTAATTCTTGATTTGTGTGTTTGTGACCTTCACTGTTCATCACCAAATTCGAATCAGTCAATCCATGATGTGTCACCCTCACTGCAAATGCTGCAGTGAGGGTGACACTATCTACACTAGGGCTCTTTTAGCTCTTTGTTTCAGCAGTTATAAAGCATTTTTTATGCCTGCTCTCGTTTTCCCGCAGTTCTACATTAAAAATGACCATGTCTAAAAGCTTTTCTTTCACATGCGGTATAGCAGCCAAGAAGCTCAAAGTCAACACATTTCTGACATTGTCCTGTGTTAAAAAAGGAAACTTCTCACTGAGCACACCCTGTTACTTCAGACAGACTGTGAATGAAGCAGAAAGGAGTGGCCCAGCGATCTGGCAGATAATTACTACAGTGGGAAATCTCATAATAACCCAGGAAAGGAGCCACAGACTTCCTTCTTATCCTGACCAGCAGGAGAAAAGAGCAATTTAGTTTTGCCATCCCTGCTGTTTACATTACGAGCCATATTTAGTTACTTACATATTCATTACTTTTAATTTAGTGATTGAAGGTAATACTTTACTGTGAACTGGGACAGTGCATTAATCAGACTGAAGACCATAGTAAAGCACAGGAATGTTAGTATTCAGTGCTGATTTGGTGTTCAATATTGAAACCCACACTGATAATAGCAATGATCTAATGCAGTGGTTCAAACTTTTGCTGGCATGCCCCACTTCACCACCCACACCCTG
>VUQG01043871.1:18665-30074 GCA_015106755.1 Etia nguti | reverse complement strand
AAAAAAACAACAAAAAAAAAAAAAAAAGATTTGCAATGGTGGATTGCCTGGAACAGGCAAGACCAAAGTGAAGATATTTGGATGAACATGGTGCACAGAGCCACATCTGATGAATACCAAACCCAGCATGCCAACTGTCAAGCATGGTGGTGGAGAGGTGATGATTTGGGCTTGGTCATCTTGTAGTCATTGAGTCGACCACGAACTCTTCTGTATACCAGAGTAGTCTACATTCAAAGCACAGCAGCAAATCTAAAACAAAAGTACCAAGGTGTTGCAGTTGCCCAATCAAACCTGATTGAAATGTTGTGGTGAAACCTTAAGAGAACTGTGGATAAATTAATGCCCAACTTCAAGTTTCAAGTGTTATTGTCATATACAGATAAACAGTGTAGCCACATTTACCCATAATGAAATTCTTTGGCTCGTGCTCCTCAGCTTTACATGAGCATATAGAAAGTGTGCAGTTATATTTAAGAAGAAAATAACAAGAAAATAGCAGTAATAATAATAATAATAATAATTAAAAAAAAACAACTAAAGTATGAAATATTTAGAGAATTTAAGACAATTGTTGGTATTTACAGTTTGTGCGAAAACCTGTGCAATGAGCATTTAAGAGATATTTGTTGAGGTGACAGTGTGTAGAGTCCCATAATTGTAGTGAGTGTGTAATGGTGTGTACAGAATGTCAGCAGTTCAAAAGCCTGATGGCTTGTGGGTAGAAACTGTCTCTGTGTCTGCTAGTGCGGGTCTGGATGCTCCTGAACCGCCTGCCGGACGGCAGGAGTGTGAAAAGTGAACTTCAATGACATCGTAAAGAAGAGTTGGTCAGAATTCCTCCACAGTATGTGAGAGACTGAGAAAGTCATACACACAACCATTACCAGTTATTGCTGCTAAAGATGGTTCCACAAGCTGTTGATTGCCACGGTGTGCTTAGTTTTTCCACACATTGCTACAATATTTTGCCTTAATTTTTATTAAAGTAATAATGAAATGGTGTTAAAAGTCATTGGTGTTCGACTGAGGTTGTATTTAAGGACCAGATTATTATTATTTTTTTATGTCTTGATACATTAAAAATTTGACTGTATAATGAATACAATGACAATCTTGAAATGTGTAAAGCTTTTACATGAGGGTTGAAAATGACCTTTTATGGAGGTTGACCATGTAATTTTCAATAGAAATATCAACATATGTCAGCAATTTAATGCAACTTTATTAACTTGATTGATGATTGAACACATATTTACAAATCAAAAGAAAAATATGAACTTTTGATCCCTGTAATGTTGAGTGTTGTGGACACCTCTCTCCAGTAACACCTTCAAAACGTTAAATGAGGAAACATCTTTTGGCAGAATGGTGCACCATCCCTCCAGGTGAGTTTCTTTGAAAGGGTTAGGAGTTAGAGAATCACTGGGAAGCTGTAGGAGGTTTTATGAACACTTTACAAAGCACTTTTTTATTTGTCACCTGCCTCTAAGTCAGTTTAATGACCTTTGAAGTGACAGAAACACAACTGTGAGTGCAGGTGTGTGCTTTTGAGTAGCAACCACTTAACCTCTCCCACTTTCCACAAACCACCACCACCACCCTACCTGCTCATCCTTCTTTACTGAAATATGTCTTAGCTGTAAAAACAGGGAGCACATCACACAAAGGAATTAAAATTCCAGCTCAAGAAGTGGGTAAAACTGGTCTTGCACTGATGGTTTGTTCAGTTTTGTCCATATCTATACACGCCCCGAACACGGGGTTCAAATTTCCTCCCAGTGATTCAGTCTTTTGTTTTTTTTCCCATGTCAGTTTATTATTGTGAAAGTGATATAAACGATGTATAGCCCAGTGATAGGAACAATCCCTTCTGACTGTAGAATCCTGGAAATGTCAGCAGTGGAGATACAACAAAGTCTGGAGACAAGAGTAGAGGACTTCCATCTTACTGTGCTTTATGAAGCATTGCAGTTGCTATGACAACCAAGGCCTTTCCTTGTTTTAAAGGGATTCGCTATGGTGACCGAGGCATTGTTGTACTGTGGGCATGTCTGAGAGGATACAACAGGGTTTCTCACATATATACTCGCTCAAGTGTGCAAATACAGGACACGTTAGAGGCGCATGGGCACACATCCAGCTACACATATGTGTTCAAACAGGGGTTAAATGATGTCCAGCTGTAACAGGTTGGACAACTGAATAAAACAGAGTGATGGTTAAATATAGATTTAAAATCAATGCCCTCTTTCCTGCAGGCTTTCTAGTTACACACTTTGACTTGTAGCTTTCACAAGAAAACATGACAGTCATCAAAGAGAAAAAAAACATTTCCCAGCATTGGACACAGCATTTGTGTTCAGCCTTAACATCACGTGTCAAATATGTCATTTGACTATTGTGATAGTATAGTTTTATCATGAGAACAAAGGCAACATTTTCACAATAGTTCACATTTTTCAATTAAAAGAATTATCTCACAGTACAGACACAAAGAAAAAATGACTACTACGAGTAACTTCAGTTTATGGATCTCATTATGTGTCCACTATAAAGGTGCACTGACTGAGTGAATTGGAGTGAATTTGGGAGGGATTTTGGACATTGATAAGTATTTAACTCAAGCCACTGCAGAAGTGACAAACTGTAGTTCCTCAGTTTGCCACTTGAGGCTGCTTCCAAAAGTGAGTCACTCCTTGGACTCCTTTTAAAATGCCCAGCTTTACAGAGGAAACTGAGGGTTAAAGTGGTGCATTGCAATTTCACCATCTTTTTTCTGTTGGTGCTTTTTGAAACATTTATTATGGATGCACATTTAAAATAGAACTAATTAGCAAGCATTACTGCAATGCGCGCACAGTATATACGTACGTATGTACTGTGCACAGTGTACACAGTACATACACCTAGCTAACCAGTCCAGCTAAATATTAAACCTCTAGATTCAGTGGACACACTGGCACGTCCAAATCACATGGTCGATTTAAGATGATGTAGCAGCAAGACACACCTTCGCTGAGTCTCAGAGCAGACTTTAAAATATGTAACAGTTTTACCAAATTGTGTTGATAGCCAAAGTTAAATAGTATATGGCATACTTTTTCATGAATACTGTTGTCAGGTTTTGTGCATGAAGAAAAGGTCAAAACGGGATTTTCTAACCAAAGAGGACACAAAACAATCCATTCTCTTCTGCTTATAAAGGTTTGTGGGGGGCTGGAGCCTATCCCAGCTACCAGCTGTAGTTTTCACAGTAAAAAAACTAACTTTCCTAGTTGTATTTTTGTTTTTTTGTGTGATTTTAATACAGTATATCAAAATGAAAACAATAAAACTGTAAACTCAAACATGTGAGGTTGTGCTGAAAAGAATGACACCAAACAAAGCAAAGAAAACAGTTCTTAAAGGCAAAAATCCAATGGTAAAATAAAAAGTCTGGCTGTGTTCATCTTTGAGATACAGTCTGTGCAGAGAGCATAAACTCAAACAAATGTTCTTCTGAAACTTGTTCTGAAATCTGTGGTGTCACAATCTCACAGTTGCATACAGGAACTGTTTACGTATGACCCTCCAGCAGCAGCCTTTTGCATCACCGCAGTGCTTGTGTGTGTGTGTGTTCAAACAACATTGATGCAAAATGTAATAATTATTTGTGCAGTTTTCATGTGTTGATGTTCCATTTGTTGCTAAGCAACACCTTCTTGCCTCTTTCCTCTTCACATTTACCTGGACAAGTCCTATTCTGATGCTGCTGGATTGAAGCTGTTCATGCTTTGAAGCATCCTGTATAATACCAGACTGATGTGCTGGCAAGTATGTTTTTAAAAACTGAGAAACATTATTATTCATTTGGAGCTGTGTGGATGGCCTTGGTGGTGTTGAGAAAGACATGGGGATCTTCAAATAATTGGATGTTTGACTTTTCCCCCTAAAAATGGGTCTATCACTGCTTTTTAGTTGAAAACAGCTGCTGACGACTGCACGAAACCAAACAGAACAAATGAACTGAAACCACAAAAAGCCAAAAGACACTAAAATATGTAAAGCACAAAGTTAATGGAAACAACAGATTCGTGTGATACTTCTGTATGGATCTTTCAGGCTAAGTGACATTACCCACTTCACCACACAGTTTTCTTTTTCATATTATTCTTTTAGAAATGTATACTAGGGGCAGCTTTAATGTTTCTGTATTTGTACTGTGTCCTGTCTTGCACAAATTCAGCTTCCCAACTGTACCACGCAACTATTGTAACAGCGACCTAAACTTAATAAGATGTGTTAATGCTGGCATGTTACGGAAAATAAATGAAGTTGAAAATACTTTGGGAGTGATTGACCTGCATGATAACAGACCAGTTTCCATCCTTAACAGACAGGCTGGTGCCACTATTGTCTGAGAAAGCACTGACTTGTTTTCCAAGAGATGCAAATGAAGATGTGTGAAGGTGCTTTCCCTGAAACATGATGAAGGCTTAAATGTCACTTAAACAGTTAGGAGGGGTGGATTGGGTATAGCTGAGTGGACAATGCCCCCTACTGGCCTACTGGTTTAATCAATTTACTGTGGAAATGTGTAAAGACCCTTTGATTCCTGCCCTAAACAGCAGTTGGAGGTAAGAGGTGAAGAGTAATTTAGTTCATACATCTATTTTTCATCGATATTTACACATTACAGTGTGGTGGGAATGGAGTTCTTTTCAACCAAAACACTTCTAATGCTCAGTGGAGGCTGCAGAGAGGCAGGCAGGCAGGGACCTGCGGCTGATAAAAGATTGGACATTCCACCTTAAGAATGCAAGAAATTACACTGGCAGCAGATTACCATCAGGCTGCCAGTGGTCTGGTATGCAACTGTGGTTCGTGAAACAACTGAGAACTGCAGAACAAAGAGCGAGAGCAGGCATCGGGTGCTGTGAGAGGTCAGAGGTTCATCGTAGGGAAGAGAGTTTAACACCTTTGTAAAGATAACATAAATCAGCATGTGGGATGAATTCTTGGGGAAGAATTAGGTTGCAGTCTCTACCTCCTTAAATCAGTTGATGTCAAATGTAGCCGGGTTGATCTGCAGAACACAAGCTTGTCATCTCTTTGATTTCATACTAAATAACTGGAGGAGCTTCAAATCACAAGAAAACAAACAGGTGAAAGAGTTTGTTGATCCACTGTGTTTAGACTTTAAAATGCTTTATATTAACTGGGACATGTTACATGAGTGTTACATGTCACCTGGATGTACCAGAGTGGGAACTTTGAATTAGAACAGGTTAGAAAAGGAAAGGTATCAGATGTGAACACTTGTTGTCTCACAGTTGTAATCATTAGCACTGTAACCCACATAATTCCATTAGGGATTAATAAAGTATTCTGATTGTGATTAGTTTGTTTTAAAGGTACAGTAAGTGACTGACTCACTGACTCGTCGACTTGTATTGGACTCCCTTCACAAAGTTTTACATCCTCATCCAAAGGAAATAGACGCGGCCCCCCTGGCATATTGACAACTGAGGTAAACAGCAGACTGACAACCTACAATCACGACGCATGAACAGCCGCCAGCTGAGTTATTTGTTCTACAGCAGCCAGCATAGCTAGGATTATTCACTTAAATTGGGAGAGGTAAGTAAACAGAACTCAGCTGACCGGAATATGCCATCTACTGCCATCTAGTTCTATTCTATTCTATTCTATTCTATTCTAGTGGCGAGATTTTACATGTTGTACCTTTAATGTAGGGAAGCCAAGAGATCAACCAAACAAATCAAACATAGTTTTTGAGTTTAAAGACTTACATCATTAAATAAAATACAGACATGTGTTTTGCAGCTAAAGTTATAGAAATGTTTGTTGTTTCAGCTTCCATTGATGGGGGCACAGACTGTACATAAAAGATAGATATTAGCTCCATAGTTCGTGGACCCTCCTTTTTAAAGCCTCCACATTAGCATTTTGGCTTCTGTCATATAAATAGTAAATCATTCACTTTTTATTTGTTACAACTATCTTCTCTATTGGGTTGCCAGATTGAGGTGTTCTTACTGACACATTGTTTATATTGCAGTGAAGTAACATAAATCTGGATGATGTGTACAGTATAGGTATAGGTATTTCCACATAATGCTTTCAGCATATGGTGGAAATGAACTGCAATAGAAACACAACTCTAATTGAAAGCTAGTGCTGATCAGTGTCTGCTTGACGTGTAAACATGTTCATCATTTAATCAGTGGTGTTGGTAAAGGTGTCATAAATCTTTGTTCATACCTTTTAGTGGACGGGTAACAGGGCTCATCACTTGATCATGACTGGATGCAAGAAAAAAAAATATCCGTATGAACTTTTATTTGGACTTGCATACTTTAAGTAACTCTATCAACTACACGTGGGGATGTCGGTACAAGAAAAAGTGTTCAAAATTTGTTCTCAGTTAAGACATTTTACACACCTACATTTTCGTGTTCTGTTTACACTTTATTCTAGTGCTTCAAAGTGATTAAAAAAGGGAGAAAAGAAATACTGTAGTTTGAATTTAAGGTTGGCCACAAAAATACAATCGTCTCAGTTCAGCTCTTCTCGAGTACTTTACTCCTTAAAGCTGGGCATAAAATATTTCTAGTCTGGCAGTCACATTCGGTCGTAAAGTAATAATATCTGAATGATGATCGTGTTGTTTGAGAATTCGTAACACGTTCGTGTGTGCTCAGTGACATATTCACAGCTCAGTGTGTTTCATATCATCTCTTAACGCAATTAATTTCTGGACCTGACGTGAAGTGGGCAGTAGATGAAAGGAAGCACTGGATGCCGGCAGGTTTCTCTCTCCATGGCCTTGTGTTGCCAGTCAGCTTTTAACACCCTGAGTATCATGCCAAGAGAAATAAAAAGGGGTAATAATCCAAGATGAAAGGATTTTGGGATTATTGCTACATATTCTGAAAGTTGTGTTTTTCAAACAGGGCTTTTAAAAGTACAGTAATAGCCAAGACTTCTCTTTCAGTGACCATAAATGGAGAAAAAAAACCCTTCAAATCTGATCAAGTGGAGCTCAGCAGATGACTGATAGAGACTGGAATGCACTGCAACAGGTATAATAAAAGTTTTTACTTTATTAACAGAAATCTTTCGTTCAGACAAAAGAACAGCAGAAATAATGTTAATACTAATACATTACATCACACTTCTCACAAATAAGCAGCCAGACATCGAGATCACATAACGCCTAAATTTATACACCTGAGGCACACAAGAGGGGTTGGTTTTCATGCCACATTTACACCAGTATACACAACATTAATACACTTACAATATCACCCACCATTCAGCAGAGAGGAAGGGACACAGTGAACTCAAAAATTGGCAAATTAACCCGTGCAATGGCATTATTTCTCTCATGTACACATGCCACATTAAAGTGGAGTTGAGTTTGCTTTCAGTAATAGCTGTATTTCATGGCAAGTCTCTGTGGCTGCATATTAATTCAGTCTTACGCTATGTATCACTTCAACACACCCAGAGCAAATAACGATGAGCCAAACCCAGAGCAGAGTATTGCCTTTTCTCCAAATTATACATTAAAGTAAAATAATGTTGGGGGAAATGAAAAAAAAAAAAGATGTGGGTTAAGTGATGCAAGTCTGTTTTTCAAGCTTTATGAAATGAGCATACATTCCATACACACTGTAAAAGTTCCCAGATATAGCACTGGTGACATCAGCAACCTGTTTTGGGAGAAACAGGTGAATCTGGCACTGTGATTGGCTAAGATAGCTGCCAACCTGCTTAACTCAAACACCTCTCTTTACGATGACAAATGATATGTGACCTATTCTTAGAAATGTCTTGATGAATGCTCAATCATCCAGGTAAGTAAATCCCAAAAAGGTTGATTCTGTTCATCTGGACGTAGCGTTTTCAGTGGGAGAAACGTTTCGTCACCATCCAAGTGACTTCTTCAGTCTCAGCTGACTGCAGGTTTATTGTGCAAATGAACTGTTTATAAGGTTGAGGAAACCTGTTTCTCCCACTGAAAACGCTACGTCCAGAACAGAATCAACCTTTTGGGATTCCTAGAAATGCTTACATCTATAGAGACAAAGAGAGAGAGAGCAGAAGTAAACCTGGGCCGTAAATACCTGTGAGAGTGCCCTTTTAAACCCACAAACTGTATGTTAAAGATAGACATGAAAAGTGAAGCTGATGAGGATGTGCCTTAAACCTGCATTTTTTCTTAATGACACCAGGATGCAACTCCTCTGGATTCAAAAAGAAATTCGATTGTAAAAAATTGGGAAAATTCTCACTTTATTGTTGTATTTGTGGTCTTAAATGCTAGCTTTAAGTCTATTTAAAGCTAGCAGTGCTTTAGCCCATGGTTAAGTTGTTAATGGCAGTAAGCTAACCTCCTAATTGTATTGCAGTTTCATGGTTTTCTCAACTGATTTAACCTTTGCTTTTCCAGCACTCGGGTTTTTAGGGAGACAGCCTTTTTATGTTTACACATAGGTACATTTGGTTTAAGCCTGTTAGTTGTTAGCAAAAACTGGCATCCAAATTAATATCACAGTGAATAACGGATGCACTTTGGTAACAAGTCTAACTAGCTAGTCTAAGTGTGAAATAATCAGCTCCAAATACACTCAAAAGACCAAAATGTTGATGACCAAAATGTGAAAGTGAAAGCTCTAGGATTGTTATCTACAAACCAACACATGCTATTGCAGTGGCCATGTCCATCTTTGATATACAGTCTATGTTTCATCATAAAGGAAGTAAAATTCTGAAAAGTGACATCAAAATATCTGTCATAAATATGAAATCTGTAACATGTACACTATAGTAAGCACAACATCACTTGAAATAATAAACATACAATATTCAAATAAGATTTTGACACAGATACCTTCAAGAGCCCAAATCATTTCAATCTATATTGCATTCTAGTAACACGTTACAATTTTTTTTCTTTAATTGACATGTTATGAAAGAGGAAAGACCATTTATAAAATGAATAAAATAAAATTTTGAAAAACTGAAGAAATGTGTAAACTTGGGGGGAAATTTTGAGAAAAAGAATTTTAAAATGTCTGACTTGATATTTGACTTTAACAAAATTATATTCCTCTCATTCTTTCTGCACTTCGATGTTCCAGGTTGAGGTTTTACCACAGCAGGTTTATTGTTTTATACGCATGAGCACATCAGTTATAACATGAAGCCATGCTCAGTTCACAAAATCTTGTCCAGTACTACCACTCTATTGTCAGTTTCAGCAGAGCACTGCTGAACTTGAGGTAGTTACCAATCAACATTGCAGCTCAGTTCCAATTAAATCAGCTCAGAAACTATCAGGTACGTGTCTAGCTAAAATAGCTGAGACCATATCTGACCTTCAGCCAAAGGGAAGCAAACCTACAGTAGTGACAAAACTAAAACTATTTGATGTCCGGTCATTGTTTATAATTTGACCTGATAAAACAGATTTATGGAACATGTGAGATCCTAAACTGTATTTTAAACTCAAAATGTGAGAAAATTGACATCATAGTTCTTTTATCTTTCATCCTGACAGAATGAGCGAATAATTATATCTTTAGATAACCTCGATATCCAGAAAGAGTTACTGCTGTTTCTCTCAAGGACAAGACAGGCTATAGACACAGTGTTTAAAGTTAACATATCAATTTATCAGCAATGTCACAGCCATTATTGCGTGGCACATAAAGGATAGGAAATCCTCACGGTTTGGTTATGGCTTATCACACTGCAGTATTATATACGAAGTGGCAATAATCTTTACAGGTAAGATGGAACAATTTAATGTAAACCTTTAAGGGGCTTCACAATCAAATGCAGATTTGGTCCACTTTGACACAGTACCAAAAGCTACGAGAGGCTTGCAAAAGTGTTTAACACAAGACACTGCAGTAAATCTGAGATTACAGATGAGAATTGTACAAAAAGTCAGAATTAATAGCCAGTGATAACTTGAAACAAAATAATCACAGTAAGCAATGTCAATATTTCCATTATTTCAAAAGGAAAAATGCAAGCAAAGTAATTATTACATTAGTGTTTATCTGCCCTAGCGCGACAGCTGACAGGAGAATTAGCTTACTGCCTACAGTGGAAAACCACGGTGTTGTTACTTTAAGGGTTAATGAGCTTTTTTTTAAAAAATAAAGTAATATTTAACTTGTCAAGGATGGTTAACATGAGCAGATCGAGCCTGCTCTTTATAAATAAATAAATACATTTGTGGAATTTTAGACCTTTGAAACCACAACCGAGTTGACCAAGCTAGCATTGAAAACTCACAAAGGCCTTTATTAAAGGGGAACATCCCCTCTGGAAGATAGAAACAACAAAAGCATACTCTCTTGGCCATGATTTAAATAAGATTCGGCTACACTAAAATTTGAAAAGGTCTTCCTGGAGTTAATTAGCAGTAATTAGCACTTTTATGTAATTTATTTTTAATTTTTAATATTCTGTTGTTTCGTGTTTAGCCTAGTATGTTTACCCTTACACCTTTTCCATCATATGTTGTATAAGAAATGCATATTTAAGTTTAATTTACTAATTTATTTTTAACAAACTCATGGAGTCCCCTTTGGCTTAGTAAGCTAACAAGCCACAACTGCTAAACTCTGTCAGCTGTCTAGCTGCATTCTAGCTAGCTAGGTTAGCTTTCTAGTTGAACCCAAGGACCAGCCATTTGAAAAATGGAGAAAAAAATGGCCACCACAGATTGCATATTTATCCTGCAAAAAATAGAAACCTTACAGAGTGCCAGTCACTAAAGAGAGCATGGCTTAGCAGATGTAAATAAAGTGAATTTATGCTTTCTTTAGTTTCCTTAGCTTCAGCTACTACTGATAAATGTAACTAATAGGTTTCTTTCTTCCTTTGGAGCAATGTTACTGCCAGTGACACTACAGAAAGGAAAATGTAAAGTGTAAAAAAAAAAATGAAAAGGTTATCTTAAAGTATTGAGAGTCAAGCAACAAAACCTATAATGGTGTATCATGAATGCAATTTTTGCAAAAATGGCTAGTTAACCTTTTTCTCCTTTTCTTGAACTTTCATCATTTAACACTGGCTTTGGTTTGGTTATCATTTAAACTACTAAAGATCCAAATTCTGAATTAAATGGAAGGTGGGAAAAACTATTACAAGGTCATTTTAGATCATAAGACAAGTCGTTTCAGATAAAACCAATATTTACCATTACCATTTTGATAATTTTCCAATAAAAGTACCAACTTTATATAGATTATTATACTTTGATTGTTCTTTGCATGAAAAGCAAAATCATGTAGTCAGTTTGTGTCTCCGAGCTTGATGCTACAAGAAGCTAAAAATCTGTAGCTCGCAAATTATTTATTGAAAAAAAAAAAAAAAAAAAAA
>VUQG01043871.1:0-13054 GCA_015106755.1 Etia nguti | reverse complement strand
GGGGGGGGTATGGGGGGGGGGGGGGGGTTTAAAAATATAAATCCTGAGAAGTTCATCTAACACTTTTGTAAAACCCTTTGAAATAAAAGCATTTCAATTCCATATTAACTATCTGATTTAAGATCCACTGTGGTGGTGTATAGAGGCAAACTACAAAAGCTGTCTTAGTACAGCAAACTACGGACCTAAGTGTCAGATTTATTTCATGTCTTCAAGAGTGTACTGCTCTATAGAAACTCAGACTGAAACTACACCTAGCAAGGAAGAGGGCACCCAAAGGCAACAGTAGGTTTTTAAATTCATCTATTTTATTTTTTATTCAATTAAAGCTTTTTTACATACCATTATTGGGCTGTTTCTTTTGTGGGCTTGCTACACACTGCAAACACTTTCTGTAAAAAGCTAATCGTTGAAAAGGCGCGAAACAATCTGACAGTGTTAATGACTAAAACAACAAAGTTCTGTTTTTATGTTGTCCTTTGTAAGCACAATCTAAATTGATTAAAAATCCACATTTGATGCAAAAAAAATTGAAAGCAAATCAAAAGCTTTATTTAAAAGAGCCTCTAAGAACGCCTATAACAAACTGTCTTATTGAGAGGACATCCAAGCTATTCGTCTTTTCCACTGATTTTCTTTGTTTTTCACAGCTGTTTGGGATCTCTCTGTTCTGCACAGAACCACTTCCCATACTAAAGAACCCTTTAAAGCTCTCCTTTTTTTGTGTGTACCCAGCTTCTTGGCTAGGATTTGGCGGCTAGGTCGGGTGTGGCATGGTGTTTTGGCCAGTTGAGTCATTACCACAGGGGACTGAATGCATGCCTGGTAAAAGACCGCCAGGCCCCACTTCAAACGGCGTGTGGTGGCAAGCTAAACCGGGATCCACCCTGCTGATTTATTAGGATACAGAGTCATCTAACAGAAGACTGGATCTGCTGTAGTTCTTTTCACCACTGGAACACAGAGGTGTTGTCCTGTACTTTTACTAAGCAGCATAGTTTTGTTTTTTCTGGACAATACCGGGCTCCATGGCAAATGTTTACAGAACAAAAGTGAAATGTGCTCATTGAAAATTATGGTGCAGTTGAAGTTGAGGGCTGGCCAGAGGGTCGTACATTTCTGGGAAAACAACTTTAGCTTCAAGTTAGCAACATATGTGCTACTGTCTTTTGCTAGCTTGAAGGTACAATATCTGAAATACCTCTGTCAACAGCTAAAGTAACTTCCGATGACTGAATCAATAATATAATGATATTTTCTAATGATTAAGCCAATAATGTTCTAATCGTTATTAGGCATAACATTAGCCCCTTAAGTTTTGCTAACATTATTTTGCTGATTTATATTAATATCAAATTAAAATACATATATTACATACAAGTATAATATAATAATTGTATGAAGATATTCATATTTAAAAATACAAAAAAGTTGTTGGTTTTTTTTCCGTGGACCAGTGGAAAAATGCTGTCAGACTCCACAACAAAGACCTTGCAGCTGACCAAACAAACACATCTTTTTTTTGACAGCTTTGCTCTTTATAACTTTTTAACTTTTTTTAAAAACTGCTTTTCTTGCCTTAAGGCATAGTAGACCTACATAGGTTTTTACATTTTTATCTTTTATGTAAAGCCTGTTGAATTTACATGTGCTATATTAAATAAAACTGCAATTTCTTTATAATATTGTGTGCCTGCTATTGTTCCCCATGTGCTGTGAAAACAACTCAGACTGGTCATAGGATCACGGGGAATTCAGCAAGTGTCTTTTGGGGACTGCAACCAAAAGCTGACGGTGGGTCTTTTGGGTCCTGTGGGTTGTGGGATGGGAAGCCTCATTAGACTTAGTGTGTCCCATGGATGCACAGCTGCACTGGGATCTGGCATTCATTGAGTGTTTGGTCGTTGTTGTGTTACTCAAGCCACACTTTTGTGGTGTGGTGAGGCTTCTGCCACTGGGGAGTGCCGTTGCTATGGGATGTGTTTTGATTGGCCTGCAACAGTCTTCACAGTCTTACCCAAAGAGATGGACTAACTGACGAACACTGACTACACCAGCATTGTCATTCTACTTCATGTCATGTGGCTGACACATCCTGTCAGATCATGCTGTGTATATAAGATACTCTGTCATTTCTGTCATCTCATTTTGTCATTAAGCTGTAGTGCACTGTGTCATGTTACATAACAATACTGCACCCCTATTATCTATACATTTTCCGGTGAAGTGACACAAGGTGGAGTTTGCCTCATGTTGATAACAGCTGCAGTAATGTGTTAATGAAGTGCCTCTGAGTAGCTCATTACTTTTCATTAGGGTGAGGTGTTACGGCTGTCGTCTTTGTTCTGACGCAAAAAAACAGAAAGAAAGTAAACAGTTTCTGACTGTGACGGGCCGACAGCTCTTCAACGTCGCACTTAATTAAATTCCATCAAGGGATGGAGTAAAGGAGGAGGAAGTAATGCTTGTCAGGAAACATTGCTACTTGACTGTGTCATGGGTTTCTCTGTCGCAGCAGCCTAGTGCTGAGACTACACGGCCCTGGGGAGCTGATAGATACTTCCTGAGATAGTTTGAGGTCTTTTTCTAAAAGATAGTTTCTTTCTCACAACTGCTCTCTCCCAGCACATAGATAGACAGAAGAGTGATGTCATGTTCTGATCCTAAGTTTGGACATTTCAGATGTACAGACTGGCCCATTTCCTCAGACTTGAAGGCATAGGAAGCTGCTCTAAAAACAAAACTGATTGCACACAACTATTTGTCTCTTGCTTCGCCCCTGGGAATAATTCTTAAAGGAAAATCTGCATTTCTGGGTAAGGTATTTAAGATTTTATATAAACAGATATTTTAAAAAAGGACAGAAATCAAATATATAAAAAAAGAAATAAATAAATTGACAACTT
The DNA here is from genome assembly GCA_015106755.1 of Etia nguti. Taxonomy (NCBI): domain Eukaryota; kingdom Metazoa; phylum Chordata; class Actinopteri; order Cichliformes; family Cichlidae; genus Etia; species Etia nguti. The sequence continues at coordinate 10,148 of VUQG01043871.1, read as the reverse complement.
TGATTAGATTCAATAAGTATTACAACAAATTACTGGAATGGCACAAAAGTAAGACATATAGAAAGTGCGAGTTCCAGTGAAGCTTTTGGGGTAACAAGGACAGATCCTTGTAATATATCTGCAAGTTACTCCTGTTGGGGCTATGAGACCTGTGAGGCTGCTGGAGATGGTGTGTGTGTGTAATTACTTAACGATTTTCTTTATTTTATAGTAATAAATAAACTGAGTTGACCCTTAAAGCCCCATAAAACATATCCCAAATAAATTAATAATAATAAGTCTAATTCTTATGCCATTATTGGAAAAAGGTACGAAAATTATGTCAACGACCAACAATAATTTATCTAACTATAGCCAATGATAGCAAGATAGATTTGTTGCTATGCTAACTCTTTCCATGTCAGATTGTATATTCCATCCCTGGCTGTTCCAGTCTGCATGCAAGATACTGTCTGCAGTGAGCAGGCATGATACTAACCCCAGGTTACTCTCTGATGCATCCATTGGCATGTGAATGTTAAATAGCATAAATATTAAATGGTATAAAGTGCTATGAGTACACTTTAAAAACCCAGATCATCAAGGTGAGTCTCATGGATCCGAACAAGTAAAGCTATGTTCTGAAATTTTCAGACAGTACCTGAACGCATGGGGCACCTGCATTCAGACAACAGCTAATTACACACTAATCGATGTATGTTTATGAGTTCCACGTTCTTTTTTTGGCCCCTCTTAAATAACCTAAAAAAACCAGCAGACTGCACCTTTAAACCATGCTTATGTGTAACATATGTTATATGATGTGATGATACAGAACAGTGAACCTCTAGTGGCCCCAGTGGAAACCCTATCCCAGGCACTGTTACTGCCACCCTCATCACATTGAAAGCCCAAACCTCCAATCAAATTGGTTGTGTCAAGTCACGCCATGACAGTTTTATTTGTCTACAAACTGCAAGCTACACTTCCAATGCCAAACTTTAGCAGCAGACTCAAACAAACAGACTGGATTAGAAGATGAAGTGAGTCAACCACTGACTCCTGATGTTGTTTTCATTCAGCTGCCTGTGTTTGGTCTGCAGACTAATCGTTCTTTCAAGGCTGTGAGGATCATGTGCCAACAAGTCTGGTTACACCCTTCCCGGTTGACTTTCACCCATGATATGAAAAGTATTATCAGCAGGGAAAGAGAATGAATCCAAGGTAACGCTTACACAAACTGCTTTAGCCCCGTGATGCTGCTGAGAAGTGATCTAACTGCCGGTTAACCGTTATGTTTGAAATGGCCACTGCAAATGTCCTGCAATATTCTCATGAAAGATGATTACAGATCTTATTTGTAATGTTGAAAAATACGCTCTAATGCAATTAAATACTAAGAGCAAGTTTTAGCTCCTGTTTCCTGAAACTCTCCTTGGAGCTGTAGCTGAAAACACACTGACCTCGATAATATAGTCGTTCCCGTCTTTTCCATGCACAGCCTTCACAGCACAGATGTCTAGGCCCCCAAACATCTCAGCGCAGGAGTCTATCCACATACGATATCTGAAGCACAGGGACGCAAACAACTGACTGTTTAAAGACCCAATAATCACTACAGATATCATTAAAGGAAGATTGGACTTAACAGCTATAAATGTCATTAAAGGCTTCCAAGACTTTTGGACAATGAGATAATCAGATTCATGCTTAAAAATAGTGCCAGTGTATTCAATTGAACACAGATGTCTGAATGATTCAGTGTACTTAACTGTATAAACAGATCTGCATTTTTCCAAGAGAATCTCTGAATCAGCTCACCTGTCAGTCATTGCAATCTGTTCCAACATGGCAGAACCCGTGTTGGCCTTCCAGTTACCAGAAATGGATGTTCTCCTGAAGGGGGGGGCACCAGGAAATGAATTAATCAATGATGACCATTTTAATAATGTTTGTGTGAAAGCCAATCGGTTGAGCAATTGTTCAGATACAGTCTTGAAAGCTAAAAGGCTCAGCTCAAATTCTTTGTTGTAATATCCTTGGCTCACAGGAATGTCCCTGGCTTCCAAATGGGTGGAGTTGGGGGACGAGGCCATGAAAATAAAGACATTAATGCTGAAAACTGCCTGGAATCTAAGAAAAGTGCTACTTTAAAATATAATTTGCCATTATTGGTCAAACTGTGTATTCTATAGATGATGTTTTATGAGAGGCCTTTATTTCCCACTGGCTCCACATGCCTTGCTACCATTAACCTACTAAAACTCTTAAAAATTCTGCCATCAAATTCACCTGCAATGCCACCAACAGCCACCAGAAGTTGGCTGCAGCAAGCCAATAAAAAACACCTTACATGTAAGCTTTGTAGTTGCTGCCGATCTTCTGGATCCTGATATCGTACTTGGACTGGATGTAGGGCTCAGTGGTGGCGTACGTCCCTGCCAGAGCCACCACACTGGTGATGTCCTGGAAGTCCTGTTGGTTTTCGACTTTAATCTGCAGGAGAGACGCCACTTGTTAGCGGGCACCTAATTACAAAGGACGCTGCTCAAACTGGCAGTGGCTGCTTTAAAATCCCACAGGAATTTCACACTTGTACACAAGCTGAATAATGAGGGGTCCATGTATGGAAACATTGCCGGGGGTGGCTTTAAAACTACGTCACCTCTTTCCCAGTTATTAAACAGTAGACTGCAGATGCAGACTAAGAGGGAAATGATGCAATGGCAGCCTATCGACACACAACATGTTTATATCATATAACTCAAAGACATTTTTTAATTTCACCGTGAGATTATTAGGTAACAATGAGGTGTGACACTGTAAAATCGGGAGGAAACAAATATTTTCCTTCAGTGATAATTACCACTGAGGGACATTTGTAGGAAACTAAGGCTCTCATATATTTTTAGAAGACTTACTCTGTTTCTTGTTGATTGGTATTATTGTAATTTATGTTGATACAAAGATTAATGAGGCGTGCTCCACCAGGTCATGGGAAACTGGGCATCCTAACAGACAGTCTCCTCAATCGCCAACGTTATTGTGTGGCTAAGAGTTTTCTTGTCTGAGGCACCAAACGAGTCAGTCCAGAGCATCTGCTCACTCATCGCCATCCCTCTCTCTAGTACCATCATGGAGGAAGCGATGGGAACATTGCGCTTCCGTCATGATAAAACACAAACCAGATAAGGAAAACAGGAGGTTGATGTTTTCCTCGGGGGTTTCGCCTCCTGTTTTTCTGTTCTTCAAATATATGTTCAGCTGAACTTAGCACATGGTATGTACCATATACAAAGTCTGTTTTTGTGTTTACATTGGGGCACTAAGTTTTCCACAAATGGTAATATATAGAAAGCTTTAGATGATTCTGTAGACTAAACAGTTGGATATCCGTAAGTCAAGAAGTCCCTTTATATACATCGACAGGTTTACCTCAATTTATGGTCAACATTATAAAAAAACTCAGCTAAGATAGTTATACATAGTGTAGGATTGGTTCAGTTTGTTGCTATGGCATTGATATTACTTTTGAAATATCTGAAAATGGGTTAGCCCACACTCCTATTTCTTTGTAATGTGCTTCAAAGAGAAAATAAAAGAGGTTCTGGAAAGGCAAGGCACAAGACACTTGTGTCTACATGCAACAATTTGTGAGGTCTTAGGCAACAGTTTAATTGTGTGTTTATAAGAGTTTAATGCACTTTCAAATCCCAAAAACTAGTAAAAACTAAGAACAAGTTGTCTGGGTGGAACAAAGAAATCCTAAGGAGATTTTGTTTTGTTTTCAAATGATGCAACCCACCTTCAGAAAATGAAAAACAAAAAAAACAAAACAAACAAACAAAAAAAACACCAATAGGAAAAGAAATAAGGAAAATCCGAAAAGAGTGACATCAATGACACCAAAACAATAAAAGTACATTTTAATTTTTTAAAGACGGGTGGGCAGCTTTGATGGTGAATGTGGCCACATAAACAGTGTTGTCACTTTGATGGGTAATTACATAATGAGTGTGCTTGTCAAAACCCACATATGTCGCTGACGCTAAATCAATGAGTTTTTCTAAAATGAGCTTACAAGGCAGACTATGAAATATCTTCAAATAAGCCAACAGAGTCAATGTTAGGAAAAACATGACTGTATTTGTCTTAGAGCATATCCTTGGGATCCATATCAGATTTTAGAAAACAGCAACACAACTAATGTCTTGTTTGAAACACTTCTACCACATTAAGGAAATTATGGATTTTGACTGTGTGATGTTCCTGTGAAGGTTCTCAGTCATCCAGGTCATGGTAGTCTAAGGAGCTTGGAAAGAAAAGCGTCTGGACTTCTTTAAGTTGATTGAAGACATTTCACCTCTCATCAGAGAAGCTTCTTTAGTTCTAAGGTCAAATGGTGGAGAGTCCCAGATTTAAGTCCTAGTGTGATGTTAGCTTTTCTGTTAGTTTTAAGCACATTTTATTCCAGGACTTTCGCTAAAATACAAGTACAGGGTGCAGTGCACACAGGCATTAGAAAAAATGAAATATATTAGTGGGTGTACTGTATTAAAATGAACATGTTTAAGACATGACAAGGTTGAGTTAAACTGTGGGTATAGTCATGAATAGCTAATTAGAAAAGATGAAGGGGTAACCAAAATCTGAGAAAGTACACACAAAAGCGGTTTTACAGTGTCAATGTTAAATGGGGGTTAAAAATGTTTATTCCCTGAGTGGCTGGGGGTTCTTGGAGGTTACTTGTTGTTGCTATGTGAAACTGGGCAACTTTAAAAAAAATCGCTTTGGTCACTAGCAGACCGCTGTGGTCGCCTGTAGTCAAATCAAATCAAATCACTTTTATTGTCACTTTTATAGTTTGCAAGGAAGAAATGTCTGCTAACTAAGTGGCAGCCAAACTTGTGAAGCTGTGACACAAACTGGAAACGAAGAACATTCTCCTTCAAAGTTGTGCCTCATTGCTACAGCCACGTTTAAAGAAACACAACTTTTACTTTGAGAGCAAATGGTCTCCATTCCGGTTTGTGGTATTGCAGCTAAAAACTGTCTCCAGACAAGTCGACATCTCCCGACCAATTTCACCTTGTGACTGTCATAAACCTTTTGCAACCAGTCAGGGAATACACATTATTTTCTTGTGCCTTTTTCACGTGACCTTTCAGGGTCATATGTTCATAATGCCAGACAAGTTAATATCACATGGTTAGCTGTTACGTCACTGTAAAACCTGAAATGACACCTAACCTATTAAGATCCAATATAGACATTTTTTAACAGAAAGTAACTCTTCTTCCTCTTACAAGCAAAACATTGAATCCAGAGGGACTAAAAAAAACATTTGCTCATTTCATTTCACATAAGTTTTCCACCATAGCGGTAGCTTATAGCGCCTACTGCTAGCTAGTATTAGCAAACTGTAAGTTTTACTTCATATGTGACATGCTGAAATGTTATGTAAACACAGCACAACCAAATGACATTAAAAATTTTTTATCTAATGCAGTAACATTATATTAAGTATGTCTGCTCAGATTATCTAACATTCGCTATCATTAGCATGCAGTCAAACCAGGAAAACCTGAAAACCTAGAAAATGTGCTTTGTAGGTAATAAATTCAGTGCTTCATATATAAAGGAAAATATGCATAGTGTGTGTGTGTGTCTGTTGTTGTTTTTTTAAAGCATACTCTAAAAATATCTTGTATTTTATTTATCAAGCTCTCTTCTAGTTTGTATTAGAGTTTCTCTAAATTGCTAAAACACTGAATTCCACACTTTGCCATGAGAACCAACATACTGAACGTACTGAACGTACATTCTTTTAGGACATGATTTGCAGATATTATTTTACCCTTTTTGCAATACTTTAAATACACTCATATTCATTCAGTTCTCACTGTGATGTACTGGTGTTGCGTAAGGGTAAGCACAGGTGGCAGATTTCAGTGCTTACACAGAACAATGCACCATTTTTCACACTTGCTAATGAAGTGATCAGACCAGCGTACGCCACGTCAGGGCGCACAGGCACCATGTTGAGTTGAAGACCAATTCCACAAAACAGATACTAACAACCTGAGATGCACAAGAGGAAATGTGTGGGGTAAGAGTTGGTGAATGAGGAGGATGGAGAGGCGGCAGAAGACAAGAAGAGCAAGACCAACAGTGCGTTTCAGATAAAATACAAGCAGCTGTGAAAGATCATGTCCTTGTACTTTAAAAGACAATAAGGTAAACAGGACAACCCAACATTAAGAAACTCTGTGATAACGACACTCAGAGAAGAGAACAGGTAACTCCTACATTAGCAAAAGGCTCTCTAAAAGCACTGTGTGTAGAATAGCTAGACGTACAGTGAATACAGTTTGAACAACTGGGTTTTGTGTTCACAGATTTCAGAACTGCAACTGTGAGAAACTGTAAAAACACTAAAGGCGCATGAAATTCAGAGTTACCAGGTGCTGTCAGTGTTTCTTATAGAAACACTAAAAGACCAGAAGCTAAAATAACAAAATCCACTGACTACAGTAATGTGACTAAAAGAGTACGTCATGGTAGCAAAAGCAGAAGCTGACCACAAGGAACTGGTCCAGTTGTGAGTGGTAGGCACACAAACCTGTCCAGAGACTTACGCAATTCCTCTGAGTAACTAAACAAACTGCAATGATGCAGACAGAAACAGAAGGTAAGCCAGAAAAGGTGAAGCACTGGCACAAAAATGAAGAACTGTGCCTGGTGCTGAAACTCACGTCTTGCTGGTTAGTGTCCAGATAACATGACATACCACCTTCATTACAGAGGCCTGCTGCTCTAATAGCGTAATGGGAAAGCTGAGTAGAAAGGCTTACTCTTCTACTGCTGTTGTTATGTTTGTCAAATGAAAAAGGCAAAGTGTGTTATTACATTTTAATATGTAAAGTGCAATCAGATGAAAATATACAAACATAGCTATTAGTTACAGGTAACAATACCACCTTAATATCAACATGATTTGTCCTTTACTGATCTCATTAATGTGTGTTTCATTAATAGAGAATGCCTATGACAACCTAACAAAACAAAATATGGCAATATTACTTTGAGCTGCAGATTTTCTATTGTTAGCTAATGACCAAAATTGCCATTAAATTCCAGTAAATGTCTGAAATCAGTTACGGAAAGGTCATTAGGTGAACAACCTCAGCAATTATATATTATAATATGTTTGAGAAGTTAGCAAAAAAAGGGACAAAATTAACCTAGCCTCACAGCAAAATGTGTGAATGTTGACCTACAGTAAGCTACACAACAAAGGCTTTCAATTTGCAGGTTTACGAGTCCCATTCATAAACTGTACACAAAGGATGGATGTCTCCAACATGATGTCACCACTCGCTTCTAATTTCACTTTCTAAAGCCTTAAATTGAGTCAGTTTTCAACTAATGCTAACAAGCTTGGTTAGGCTTGGCAAAATGTATTAATAAACTGTATGTATGCTCTTTAACTAATAAAACATGAGAATTTAACTCAGCAAAACAATGGATAATTCCATTAGAGTGCTCTTACAATAAATGGTCCAGTTCACTAACTCTAAATTAGCGGCGGTGAGGCCTAGCGTACAGTGATCAGCTGTCAGTTGAAGCAGCCATGTCCATTAGCTAAAATCTTTCCACTACCTAGGCCATTTTTTTAACATCTGGATGTAATTAGGTATTTTAACAAGGGATTTGCTTTCAGAGCCTAGCCTCAAGTGGCCATTCAGTGAACTGCAATTTTCTAGCACTTCCAAGTTACTTCGCACTTTATTTTTCAGCCTAAGAGGTTACGGCTTGGTTCAAAACCAAGAATATGTCACAAATTATAGACATGTCATCATTTTACGGTCTATATTGTAAAAATACTGTGTTTTTATTGAGACCCATTGTAGCTATTGCATATTCCACTATGAAACTTGGCTGGCTATTTGCCTGTATAAAATAAGCCTTTTTTTAATTGTTTTAAAATTCTAATTTTTATGAACAAAACAAAGATTGTTTTATATGCTGTTTGAAAAGTTAGTGTTACTTTTTCAGCACATGTGCCTTAATTTCAGAATAAAAGCACCTTCTTCCTGTTTTCGGATATGAATCTTTTTAATAGCATTGAGTTATTTTTCTTTTATGTATTAGCAATGATAATATCAAAAGTGTAGAGTACTACATGTAGTGTGTTTAAGTTCTAAATTAGCGTTATTTATAATCAATATGAGAGTTGCTGGCACATTCAATTTCTTTGCTCCACCTAGAAGGGTTTTTCTCTTAAAAGCAAATAAAACTGCAATGACCTAAATCCTTTATATTCATGTCCATTCTCTGAGTTCTGTGAGGTCTGAGGGGCTAAGCAAGATCTTAGTCTGAAAGGACTTTCCAAGTTCCCCATGAGGCTCATGGGAAATTCTATAGCATGTCTGGCTCCTGAACAGGAAACCAAGCCCACAGACGAGGGAAAAAGACATAAAGAAAGTGTTGCTCCTTGTATATTTAAATAGAGAAAGGGGAGAGTCTAAATGTGTGAATTATGTCATTGTATCAAGAGTGTGACTCCATGTCTTGAAATAAATAAATTACATATGCAAATATTTAAAAAAGAAAATATCCACAGTTCATTTCTCATTATGTATTTAGCAGAGATGATTAGCATCAGTCCACAGTTATTTCTATGCAGCAATCATGGCAAATGGTTGGAAATTGTTAGTCGGGCTATTGTGTAACAAAGCAGTAAAACTGTTTGTCCACCAGGTTAACACTTCGATATCATCTTAGTTTGACCCCAGGAACACATTACTCACTTTACAACTTTACTGTAAGAGCAATTTGGCTACTGTGGCCAATTTGAATCCTTACAGAGGATGTCTGTACAGAACATGTCTGTAAAAACTAGAACAGACAGCAGTTTAGGCTTCAGACCTCCTGTCTGGACCTCCTGTCTGAACCTCAGACCAACCGAAGCTGTCCAGATAGTATCATGTTTAATTTGCATAAATGGAATATAGACAAATTGTATGTGTGTGTGTGTTTGAGTCTGACCTGGTAAAAGAGAAAATTTGAGCTACTGAGCTGCTTGTGTGTAAAATAAAAAAATAAAAACCTGACATGCATATCATATTTAATTTAAATTTCATCTCATAGGTGAGTTTAGACCCTTTTAAAAAGTGTTGTGTATTTTAGTATTATTTTCTGGAATTGTCTTCAAATGGTATATTTTCCTAACTTGTCTATTTTAACAACAGTACAGGGACTGAATGACAGCAGGTTTAACTCCAGTGTTGTTGATCTCATGATGTTACACAGAGGTGTGGCTGGTTTGTTTGGTTAACTGCCGACAAACCAGCACACCGCAGACCACGGCCTCTCTGTGTGAGGATCTATACGCTCTACGCTAGATTCAACAAAGCGAACATCACGAGACCGGACAGTGTGCGCACCGCGGATGACCTCAGTGTGCACACTGTGTCTGAGGAGGATGTGCAGAAGTGCTTCAGGAAGTTCAATGCACGCAAAGCTACTGGTCTGGACGGGATCCCCGGTCGTGTCCTCAAGTCATGCGTGGCTCAGCTGGCTGGAGTGTTTACACACATCTTCAACCTTTCCCTCTCGCTGTCTGTAGTCCCAGCCTGCTTCAAAACGGCCACCGTCGTCCCTGTACCCAAATCCGCCACCATCTCATCACAGAACGACTGGCGACCGGTAGCCCTGACCCCCATCGTGAGCAAATGCTTCGAGAAGCTGGTCAGGGACTTCATCTGCTCTGCACTACCCGACTCACTGGACCCTCTACAATTCGCATACCGCCACAACAGGTCCACTGATGATGCCATAGCCCTGACACTACATACTGCCCTCTCGCACCTGGAGAAGAGAGACACGTATGTGAGAATGCTGTTTGTAGATTACAGCTCAGCATTCAATACCATCGTTCCCTCGAAGCTGGACCGGAAACTGCAGGATCTAGGACTGAGCAGCTCCCTCTGCAGCTGGATCCTTAACTTCCTGTCTGACAGACGCCAGGTGGTCAGACTGGGCAGCATCACCTCATCCCCTGTCACAATGAACACTGGTGCTCCACAGGGGTGTGTACTGAGCCCTCTCCTGTACTCACTCTACACCTACGACTGCACGGCCACTAGCAACTCCAACATCATTGT
>VUQG01043870.1:7857-20000 GCA_015106755.1 Etia nguti | reverse complement strand
TAACGAGCAATGCTTTTTTTCTGTGAAAAAAATCCCCCTGGTCGCTTGGCTCAGCACTCTCTGAGCCAATCCTTCATTAGGCTCTCCATCATCTAGCCTTTCTTATTGACTTTCACCACGAATTCCTTTGGGAACTTTTCCTTTGGCATTGTCAGCTGCTTAAAAATCACCATTGGTGGAAGCTAATTCCGGATGCTGTGCAGCTCAGAACACAAGTAAAATGCGTTCTCTCATAGCCACTTGTTTTCAGTGTGATGGACGAGTCACCTTTTTAAGTAACAGTCCCAGTGAGAGGAAGGTCAAACATCAAAAGTACTTCATAGATACTCATGATATCATCTAGTCCAATGGAATTCTCCGCTATCTTTGTTTGAGTGAATGTGCGGAAGTTAGCAAGTTTTTCCTTGATTGCCTTTAACTTAAAAGCTGCATCATATGCTTTTCTTCGAGTGTTTTCCATGTTGATGAGGGTGAGTACAAATGACTGATTTACAATAATTTAACTGTGAATGTGCGCTTGATTTATCGCACAATTTCATTGGACCTCTGTGAACTACTTATCAATTTTATTGGTCTACTGTTACCAGGCAAAATGTTTTTGGCGGCATGAAAAAAACATGCATTAGCCGCACCTTAGTATAGGCCGCAGTGTTCACAGTGTGGGAAAAAAGTAGCGGCTTACAGCCCGAAAAATACGGTAATTTTGACAACATAAAATGCCTGCACTGTAGGGTACCCGCCGATGTTCTGACAGATGTGACTGCCTGCATTACTAATAGCTTGCCTCATTTAAAATTTGCTAAAAGGGCCTTGTGCTGTGTAATTATTCTTTACTGTAATTATGGTCAGTCACAGCAGTCATAGCAGAGCGACATCAGGAGTGGAGCTATGAGATGCAGTGAAACTAATTCCAATAATTATTCAGCTGGATTGGTTTATGTGGAAAGGATGGGGGCCTGGTAGGGGACACACATAGACGCTTAGGCCATTAAAAGCACTGAATAAAGCAGATTTTTGTCCTTTAGGGAAAAAATTAAAGTGTTAACTGGTTTGCCTGGAATCTACAATGTGAGATGAGCAGGAATTTTTTACATTTGCAAAATGTTAAAGAATAAGGTAGTGGCTGAATAGTTAATTTAGCTTAAAGACGGCCATATTTCTACAGCATGGCAAAAACAAGAGGTGACGAATTATTAGATAATCCTAATGAATTCTCCTTCACATCATTGCTTGAGCACATGCTGTTTTCCACTGAGATCAGGGAAAATCATTAGGAAAAGCCACAGGAGGGACACCTAATAGATAGATTTAGCAACGCTTAACAATGTGGACACACATTTTTCTCCATAATGTTGAGCTTGCAAAAGAAAAAAAGAGCAGAAACAGATCGTTGCACCTTAGTGATGCCAAGATAACATGGAGTAAAAGACACAGTATGCCTGTTTAATTAGTATAACCTACACAGAAATACCAGGGCTGGGCTTTCACAACATGTTCTTTGCTAAATGAGTTTCAAATCAGTCATATGGCACTACTCTTAATATAACAAACATCAATAGGAACTTCAGATGTACTTTTTAAATTATTCATACAGAAGACTTTTCACAGTATACATGCTAATTACAGCAACGATCCAATGAAAAACATATCACTTTATATCAAAGCTGAGCTTTTGTCACTCCATTTCTATTCTTGAACACAGCACAATGGGTACTGCTGTCAAAGTAGCATCTGTCCACAGCTAAAAGAAAAACTTTGAAGTATTTAAAGTAGCCTGCAAGTACTTTAAAGCTGTCTGATTTTTAACACTTCCATATATAATATTTATGATGTATTTTTAGAATTCTCTAGTGGATCCCACAAGGATTTACTTGCTGATATTTGAAAATCAATTTACTTGTGCAGTCATCTTATCTGACTTGACCTCTTTCACAAATTGGCTGTGATGTCTGTAGACTGGAAGTTCCCTTCTCAGGAGGTCCTGTCGTCTTTTTTGAAAGAATCCTTTAAAGGGGGTGACCACAGCAGGGAGGCCGACATTTGATTGATTTAACAGAATGTTAAATCAATCAATGTTCTTCCATATGCAATTCCCAAAGGATTTGTGTCTCCCCATGGGATCTAACCAGAGCTCTTTTGCTTGTTGCATGTATAAACCGTTTCCTGTTTGTTTCCATAAGAATTTCACTTCTATGGAAATGCATGGTTTTGTACTTTATGTATCATATACAGATATATAATTTGTATATATTCATATAATTATATTATTGCATTTATTACTGTATGAATGAGTTTTAGAACTCATACATATAAAACCATATATAGCTATAAACAAACATAAAAGTTTGTTTGTAGCTATCATATTTCAAAATCCATTGTTTTTTGCAGAAATATAACACTAGTTTGGTTTTTATTTAGTTCTGTTTTTTCTAAACTGTTCACTGTAAAATGCATTTTTCACAATAAAATAATCTTTGCTGTGGAATTTTTATTCAAGATGTTAAAGAAAACAAAGAAAGAATGGTTAAATGAACCTGTTACCTCAACAAATAAGCACAAGCATGCAGGATTGGCCTTTTCTATATCAGCCTCATCCAACTAAACTATATAATCTGCATTCAAGTTATCTTAAGGAGTTGAGCTACTCAAAATTGGTTAAGAAATCCAAAACATATATTTGTGTTATTGTCTATATTTGGATTAATCAGTGGTGATATGCAGCAGACGGACTGATATTTCCATGTTTTTCTTTCCTCCAGTTGTAAATTAGCTGAGGAACATTTTGAGTGCAACCGAGCAGATAACAAATTAATGCTGCTTTTTTTACAGTGCGGTTTGAATCCCTCTCTGGAGAAACAACAAAATGGAGAGTCCTTGTTAAAGACAATCAGTGTATTTTGGAGCAAACATTGAGACTTATTCTCACAAGAATCCAATAATGGCTCGAGGTGTCATCTGTAAGACTCCAGAGACAAGCTCACAGCAGGCGATGTGCCTCCCTCAGTGGTGAAAACTGAGTAAAAGCATCCAACAGTACTTCCTCTGTGCTCCTGTCCTTTAAATGTACTAAAAATGGACTCTACGCTCTGAATCTGCCATCATATCTGAGTTTTCATGATGTGTCATGATTAAATTCATGTTAAATTAACATACCAAGAGATAAAGCTTTAATTGGCTAATTTACTCTTATTGGTTATTGGCTGTTTGTTGTTAGGGATGTTGGTGGTTACTGGTTGTTTTTGTTGTTGTTGGTAGTGGGTATTGGCAGGTTTTCACTGTTGGTGATACTTAGCTTAGCTTAGCTTTCATGTGGGTCAGGTAATTGTGGTCAGTTTGCTCTAATTATAGATAAGTCAATCTCACAACCCTACTTCAATCAAACTCTGCCTTTATAATGCAGTTTGCTGAAGATTTTACCCTTGCTGCCACAACTTGTTAGGCCCTGTCACAGAGAAAATCACCTGTGTTGACATTGATTTGGGTTTTTCTTTTTAGTTTGCCAAGTCTAAAACCAATGTTTTCCTCACTGTTAAATACACAGGTATGGCAGGGTGATTTGAAGACAGCCACTAGGAGACAGCGATGACACATGAGTGTCAATAAACACTGGGCTGGTGGGAGGCTGCACACATCAATAATCCCCATCAATTTCTGGAGCAAATTATGAACTGTGTTCATTTAAAATCCAATTATCCTCATTATTGTCAGTAGTTGATGCATGTTAATGATGCATGAAATAGACTAACATTTTTTTGAGGTCAGCATTATTACACTAAGCCAGGGGTGTGATGATTTAAATGCGCCACAAGATGGAGAAAGAGTGCTACAGTGTTTTGTTTTTTCTCGTCTGTTCAGTGAGCAGCAAAGTCAGAGGTTGCTCAATTAAAGCAGGGATTACTGGTTTGATAAAAAATAAATGAAAAAGAAGAAAAGTATCATTCATGATCTTAGCTTTCTGTGAACTATATTTCAGAAATTCAAATAATTACTTGAGGAGGGGATTGCTGTGAATTCTGATTTTGAGGAAGACATTCAGAGGCAATTAAACTGAGTCTGAATGTGTGTATGCTTGTGTCCTATGCGCATGTCTTTGAATTCCCCTAAATTTGGTATTATGTAGAACAGAGCTCTTCATTTTCTGTCCCAGAGGACCATGCACAGTGTTGAATGTCATGTCCCATGTATTTGATAGACCTATTGGATTGCATTTTCTACACAATTGGAGGTAGTGTTTATTAGCATAAACATTATGATACACTTGCTATTTAATTGTTGTGGTACTGTACAAAGAAAAATAATTGTAACAAAAAACTGGTTTTTCACATGATGTCCAAGTTGGTCGGTGCCTCCCGTGATGCATGGAGTGTTTCTTTTTCCACTCACTATGTGTTTAGTTATTATTAATCTCTGACTCTCACAGCCTGTCTTTGTCCTTGTCCCACCCCCAACCAGTCGCAGCAGATGGCTGCCCCCCCAAGCCTGGTTCTCCCGCAGGTTTCTTCCTGCTAAAAGGGAGTTTTTCCTTCCCACTGTCACCAAAGTGCTTGCTCAAAGGGTGTCATATGACTGGGATTTTCTCTGTTTTCTTTGTATTATTGTAGGGTCTTTACCTCACAGTATAAAGCGTCTTGAGGAAAGTGTTGTTGTGATTTGGCACTATATAAATAAAACTAAATTGAACTGAATTCATAAGGAAATTATTATAAACAGGGTGTACACTCGCCCAGTGAATAAGGACCAATATTTATCTTTTATTTACAAGCAAAACATGCAGAAGGGTTGATCTGACAGAGGACGATGTTAGGGATAGGGGGAAATGGTGACAGATGATCCGCTATGGCGATCCCTAAAGGGAGCAGTTGAAGAAGGAAGAAGTAGCTTTTAGCAAAAAAGTGTCTTTTTTTCAGACACATAAGCCGAAATCAAAAAATTACTTACTTGCTAAAATGGCAATGCAAACTGACAGCAGTCATTTGCCTCTGATTTGATATAGAACTCAGTTTCTTTTATGCTGGTGCACTGATGTGTCTACATTGCCCACTCTCAAGAGTAAAACTTAGCTTTTCATGTTGGACTTCAAACTAATAAATCAGGCTTTACTGAAAGCAAAAAAGACATTAAGGAGGGATGACCTCAGAGCCGACAGAGTCTATTAACAGATTGTAAAAGCTTTCGAAAAGAGAAAACGGTCCACTAGCTGGAGTACTAGCTGTTGCATTAGAATAACGAGTACGTTAGATACATTTACAGCCCATTACAGCTTTACATTTCTTTCTTAAAAGTAGTATCCTTGTGGTAATTAACACTACCGAAAAGGCTTATCACAGCTGCTGAGGTCTGTCGCGCTCTGTAGTTGATTCCTCAGTGGGTGCACATCAGGCTATGGTGTAGGCCGTAGCCTAAGGTTTGGAGCCGCAGTGTCCATTTAATGCAATGCTATTAATGAGGCTGTAAAAAAAAGCCCTTATGTGTCAAACTAGCAACATTTTCTAAAAGCACATTCTTGAAACTGTCCAATATGTGGTCCTTCCCTTACTTTATCTAAGTCACTGTGGCCCTCAGGAAATAAAAGTTTTCCACCCCGATATAGAAGGTAGGCAAGGTAAAAGAAGACCACACGGCCATCCTCAATGTTCCCTACAACAATCCCTCTGGCTTATATAGATTAGAGCTCATTAAGTCCAGGTGAAACATTTCAAAAGTTTCTACATTTTTATTAAAGCAAGATGATGAAACTTTCTGCTACTAATAAAAAGTAGAAATGATGGGAAATAAGAATATTATTTTATGGAGAAGACGTTTATGAAAGCTAATGTGAGCTAAACTTAGCGAATTTACAATTAGATATTGCTGTGAAATTGACATTTCTGTGTGCGTACACTGACTTTATTAGTCTCTGCTTCTTGTGCTAATGTTACACAATGCTTTCAGCAGAAGATATTCCCACATTAACAAGTAACTTATTATTTGCCAACCTGTAAATGAACTCTTGCCAAAAGTTGCCTTTTATATTGCCTTCAAATAGCTCCATGATAAGCATTATACACAGGCTGGGGTTGTTTTAAAGAGCAGTCCAGAGAGAGCTTTTACAAGTCATAAACATCACTGATGACTTATTATATCCCAGACGCGCGCCTAAACTGCACCCGTCGTCGAATCTCTTGGGTTACGAGACGGGAAGAGGGGATCCTGCCTTTTTAACATCAAAGTACAAGCGGAGCCACTTTTTTACTGTGAGAGACTGACAATGCTGTGTATGTGCTTTCAAGAAAGGAGGGTAGGAGAAAGGATTAAGTGAAGAGTGCTGTGAAAGTTTCAGCTGTAAACAACATGACAGTTCCAGAAGTTGTAAACTGAGTTCAATCCCTGTTCTGTGATGACTTTAGCCAAACACAAAGGGGAACATCGGGTCAGACACCAGTTAATCATTTAATTCCAATAAATCTCACTGGATCTCAGTTTACATCATACTACAATCTGAGCCTCATGCACCATCTTTGAATGTTGATGAACTGAATAAAAACGACGCCACAAACCAGAAACCGTCTTCCATGAGCGTTGCTGCAGTAGTTACGTTCTTTCCAGTGACTTTGAATTTCACAGAGGCAGGGAAGTGTGCACCTCCTCTGACAGATGGCCACACTGAACACACATCACACTGAATTAGGGGGATGGCACCTGGGGGATGCTCAATAAGCTGCTCCCAGTCCTAAACCACTGCCTCCTCACCTGCATTGTGCAGAATGGCATGTTTTGGGAAGCTTTATTTAGTACACTGCAGTATATCTGAGGACCTGAGCCATAGCTGGCAGCAACTGCTGACCTGTCTTTATTGAGAAATCCCAATGGCTGTAAAGGGAGCTATAAATAATCTTGTTATAATTGCTTTGAATAGTATTGTAATAGCTGCATCTAGAAGCGCATGTTTCTGTGCCTAACAAAGGAGCTATTTGTATATAAACTGTGATTATCCCAAATGTTTTTGGTGATGTTAAATCTTTATAGCTATATATACTGGAAGTCAAGCCATACATGTAAAGGTACGGCAAATAAAGAAACGGTTTTAATGAATATGATGTGTATCTGTAACCACTATCAGCACAGCGCTTTCCCTTGAATACTAACTTGCGCCATTGGAAAACCTACTGACATTAGCATATTACTTTATGGGGCATGCCACCAATTTTACATATGAAGTTTACTCAGCACTCACTCCACAGTTGTATAATATCTTTTGTGACCCTGAGAGCAAGCTAGAGGGTGGAAAACTTTCCCATAAAAGAGGCTTAAAGTTATTATATTTGCTTCAATGACTTTGACCATTTTAGTGTCTCTCAACTTTTTGTAACAACTCTTGACTGCTTGAGTACCTCTTTATGTAAAAACAGCTCTCCTACCCTGCAAACGGTTTGTTATGTTATATTAGGCTATGACTACTGTGTATCTAACCGTATTGTCATTGGTGCATTTCCGCGTAAAAAATGTTTAACATTTGGTTTTGATTAAGAAATACTTTCTTAGTATTGTTGTTTTCCACAATCAATTCAATTCAATTCAATTCAATTCAATTTTATTTATATAGCGCCAAATCACAACAACAGTCGCCTCAAGGCAATCAGTTCTCACTGCCAAGTCTTTGCACAGTGACACTTGGTCAGGCTTCATATCTTTCTGTTTTCAAAATGCATGGTCCAACAGTCTTCAATAGAACTGCCTCTCCTTGAAACAGACACCAAAGGAAAATGCTCCGATGGTGTTGTCATTGTTGTGGGATATACAACCCTGGTAAACAAGGAAGTGGTTCGGTAATTTTTTGCAGAGGGGAAATTTTTCCCTTGTGAACTGAAGCCAAGGTTTGTAAAGAGTGAATTTTGTCTCAAATCATGGTGTTTTCCTAAGATAAACCAAACAGCATTGGCACACACTAATCTGGGTATCTACTTAGTGTTGGTTTTGAAAATCCCAATAAAGGACTGTTGAAGACAGCTAACTAACACTGGTGTCTAAAACCCCAGCGAGGTAGCATTGCTGGCAACCAAGTAGCATTGTTTTCTTCCAGGTAATGCTGGTACCTTCCAAGTAGTGCTGGTTCCCAAAACCTCCACAAAGTAAGACTGCTGCCTACCAAGGTGCACTGAAGCTTTAACACCGCCTAAAATCCTAAATATGGCAGAATAATGATCATTCAAGATAAAACATTAAATTAAATTGTAAAAATATCACTTGGAGACACGAAAAACGTCTCATTTGGCAGTCATATGATTATGCCCTAGATGCAGATTCCTATCATTTGGCTTTTTTGTTGTTGTTGTTTTCCACAATTTCTTCCTGCCTTCATTCTGCAAAAACATATTCTGCAAATTTCCCTTCATCATCACCATCTAAACACTACTTTAAAAGAGGGTACTTGATTTATTAAAATGTGATGGGAAGGGGAGCTGATCAATGATTTTATCCATAACTTCAGAGTCAGAATCTACCCATCTAAACACATGATCTGCAAAGTGTAGGAAGAAATACATGAACTGAGAAGTAAGCCATGTGTATGAACATGCTTTTTTTTTCTAGGTAATTTACAAATTAGCAGCTGTTTATATCTCTTGATGAAAAAAGTGGCTGTGCTAAATTAATATGGGGAAAAAAAGTGAATGAAGGCTGACCTTGAAAGAACATTTGCCCTGATTAAGAAAATAGTTCAGAACGGGATAATTAGCATACTCCTCGTCGTACATGATGTTCAGCAATTTTCAGAGTGGTCGAGTAAGAAGTGGAATGTTACAAAGATGAAAGATTAAAGTTTTCTT
The DNA here is from genome assembly GCA_015106755.1 of Etia nguti. NCBI lineage: Eukaryota > Metazoa > Chordata > Actinopteri > Cichliformes > Cichlidae > Etia > Etia nguti. The sequence continues at coordinate 11,196 of VUQG01043870.1, read as the reverse complement.
TTGCTGCTTTTTTTAGCGCTTACAAAATTTTGATTATCTTTTGATTATATGCTGGACTTAAGAAGGTATGGAAAAAAAAATGCCTTGCAAAGTTTTAATAGAATGTCGGAGAAAACAAGCTATCCAAGCTCTTTTAATGTTTGCTTGCATATCTGGGGTATATTGTCCTACTTTCCTGCTCTCGCTGACCACGGGCTCCCAGTTGTTGGCCACATTTAAAGCTCTGAATGTCACGTGCAGATGCCAGCTGAGCCACCAGGAACCCTACAGGCCTTTGTTTTATGACTCAGATGTGATCCCTTATACAGGGATGCGTTGTTCGGCTCATCCACGTATCTGTTGGTTGGTGCAGCGTAGTGTGCTACACTGCCAGTTTTCTCACAATATAAACGAGGCAGCTTGACTTGTGTGAAGTGTTTTCAGCTGAGCGTTGTCTACCTGCAGTCGAGTGTTTTTACCCGTGCACAAAATGTTTTAATATCATCATCTGATATATTTCGTCACATTGCACAGCCCTAAGTAGGTTTGGTGGTTTTGAAGGAATAAACAAAATGTCACACAAAGACTCGCAGATTGATAATTTGAATTAATAAGTGCAATTTTGGTTTTGCTTTTGTTATGTTTGATGACCTTATTTTACTTCTACGTCAAAATTTAGAAGAAAATGTGAAAAGTAAATGTTAAGGGTGAAAAACTAAACCTCAGTTTTTAAAAAAAATATTTTTTTATGTGTCATATCTTCTTTATTCCACGATTTCCGAAACTCTTGAGAACAATGAAAGAAAAACAGAAATAATATGTTTTTAAATTGGCTACTGTTGTTTTTAGGTTTGTCACCGATGAGGACTTCACCCTTGTGAGGTGTTCACTTTAATAAGACTTCAACCTCAGGCTTCAAGCCACCCCCACTGACCAGAACACCACATGTGTAATGTAAGGGTGTCGAGGTGCTGTGTCCTTTCACTGTGTCCTCCTCCTACGTGGTCTCCCTTTTAGTGTGTGTGTGTGTGTGTGTGTTGCTGGAATTACTCTATTTTCTCACACTCTATCTCAGCTGCAAATCGAGAGTGGGACACAACAAATAGCTTCACCCGTGTGTCTGCTTATCGATCAAGGTGGCGAAGAGAATCCCCGCTCAGAGGACCTCAGTGATTTTTAAGAATGAGAGAAGATTTCAAAGATGATGAAGAGGAATGGTTTTCAGAACATGAGTCATTTTGTCTCTCTTGGATAAGTAGACAGGACGGTGGGGAGAGCGTGAGGGGGGAATGCAGGAAATGTTAGTGTGCAGACTCAAAACCCGGGCCCCGCAATGAGCCTTCAAGTGCTCGGGCCACCTGCTTAACCAGGCGAGCTATAGCAGTGCCATCAATTCAGTCTGACGGTGAGTTTGAAAATGATGAAATTGACCATTAAATATGGATGTCAAGAAATTGTGAAGCTGAATGGTCTTTACATAGCTGTCAGCATGGTGCAAACCATAGCAAAAACAAAGGGCAGTCACTGCTGAGATCTGATTTTTAACTTTTCATCCTGGATGCCATCTAGGAAACTTGTTCTTTCAGGAAGTGTTTCCTGATCTAAATTCTTTTCCAGACAGAGTAATCATGGATCACGTTCAATAAAATAAATCTCTTCAACTTTTAATTAAGGTCAAAGAAAGACACATCAACGGTGATGAGAAATATTTGTCCAAGTTAAACGAGATTTTTTTCCCTCTCTATATCTTGGTAATGATGGATTTTCCTTATTAAAATACACTTTGAAAGTACCATGTGACAAAAAAAACCTGTTTTTTTATTCTAAATGGGTTCTAACAGATGGAAACACAAAATATTACTCAGAAATGTGGTCTGCGTGGCTTGGAATATGGATAAAATAAACATCTGTTAAGCATCATTACATAATTTTTTATGTATTAATCAAAAAAAAAAATGGGTTCACCAGACCTGCAAACATGGGCTGAGTAACAAAAACACCTCAGAGATTTAAAAGCAAAATAATTATCCAGTTGTGAACTGGCTGCTCTGCATAATAAGCATATTATCTTCCAAGATTATTTTAGTATTATTAACTTAGTATTTATCCTATTTTGATGCTTTCAGTAGATGCAATTAAATGGCACCAGTTTATATGAAACTTATATATCAGACTATGAGTTCACAGTTATTATGTTCAAAATTCCACTATAACCTATTGCCTAGTGTAGTAAATAAACTCAAGATACAAGTAGATGGAGAAAGGTAGATGTATGAAAGTATATATATATATATATTTTTATGTGCTTTGGAATACAATGTTTTTGTTCAAGGATTATCGTGGGCTGACCTTCCGGATGAAAGCTTTGCTCTGATTCGTTATTGTGTTGTTAGCCATGTATAATCAAACTTTCTAACATGCACAATTTACGTATCATAATTGGATACTATTTTACTCTGTGCATCCCTTAAATAGGACAATTCAAATCACAGTTACCGACTCAGAAAACAACTCAAACTCACTCCTGTTTTTAAATTTACATGAATATTTCCAGGTTTTGAGACTCAGAGATTAGTTCACGACATTTTCCTGTCAGCTTTAGTAAGTTATTTTTTTAAATTACAGTTTGGCATGCAAAATTTATGATGAGCTGAGGAGATATTGTATAATACCAATGGATTGAACAGGTTGAATTAAATGATATAAAAGGGTTTTCTTTGTTTTGTTTCTTTTGTATTGTTTTTTTTAATGTGTAAATTTGCTGCGATTTCGCGCTGTAATTTTGTTCATTTACAGATTTAAGTTGCGAGCATTATGATGGGTGTCACTTTGAGCTCTTTCTAACTCTTTCTTCTGAATTTTTACAAACCAGCCATTTTCATCCACTGGATACAGACCTGCAGAAATTACTGACTTTCACTCAGAGCTGAAATATGATAATTCCAAGGTTTTTAAAAGTTACATTTAAGCCGCCCATCAGGAGCAAAGCGGTTAAAAAAAAAAAAAAAAAAAAAAAAAAAAACAAAAAAAAAAAAAAAAAAAAAAAAAAAAACAAAAACAAAAAAAAAAAAAAGCAAAACAAAAAAAAAAAAAAAAAAAAAAAAAAAAAAAAAAAAAAAAAAAAAAAAAAAAAAAAAAAAAAAAAAAAAAAAAAAAAAAAAAAAAAGATTTAAGGCTTTTTATACTTCCACTTCTATGTAGACTAATTTTTATTATCTGAGCAATCTACAGAGCAGAAACAGTACAATACAACATATACATACACATGTAACCAATATTTATTTATTTATTTATATATATATATATATATATATATATATATATATATATATATATATAAAAAATGACAGTATTATGCAT
>VUQG01043869.1:27531-49924 GCA_015106755.1 Etia nguti | reverse complement strand
GTTCTCCCCTACTGAAGTTTGGTCCGTTTACAGCATCTTTCCATGCAATTGCATTTGTCAAATTCAGCGTTCATTCTCCAGCTTCACTGTGTTATGCTTTGTTATGCTAACATAGCTGTGTCGCTAGCGATCACTAGCACAGCATCATATACCAGCTAGTCCAACTTAACCCTACAAACGTCACTGCTGTGTAGTTTTCTGTCTTCATTTATGTTGGAAGTGATAGCAGAGCTGTACGTTTTATTTTTGCCCAGAAATCTTTGTCCGAACGTGGTATATCATGTATAGGTAACTAGCGAAACTAGCGAGCTAAGTTTCTGCTAACTTCCTGCTAACTTGTAACTCCGTTAAATTGAATAAATTCTGTTTTCATGGATGCCTGGATGTTAAACTTAATCGTTACACCTGGTAAAGCAGCAACGCTGATCATTTTATTAAAGATGAAAGGATTTAGACAGTTTTTAACTCTCAGTGATGCCGCAGTGTTGTTTGACTTTGGGAGCTGAAGGGGACGCAGTTTTGGACCCAGATTACTATCAGTCGCGAGGCTCCTGACTGCGGTAGCCGTAATGCTCAGACAAGCCCTCAAACTGTGCGGCTTCATAGCTTAGCAAAGTCCTACTAAAACATTTGACAGATTTTTGAGCGCCGTGTACCACATAAAATCGGTTCGAGGTCAGTAAACACAGCCAGAATTCATAGATAAGGTGCATCAGATTATAAGGCGCACTGACGATTTTTGAGAAAATAAAAAAGGATTTTAAGTGCGCCTTATAGTGCGGAAAATACGGTACTCTTCAGTCGTTAGCTGTTAAACCAGTCTGGCTAGCAAGGTCTCCTTCATGTTTCCACCAGCGTATCTGTTTGCTAGTGTGAGTCTGTTAGCGATATCCAGCTCCAAACACAAACACACAAACACAGTGACTGTTAAACCGTAGTGTAACATCCAGGCATCCATACAAGCGAGGACTTACAACATTTAGCCAAATTTTAAGTTAGTAAAATAATTAACTAGCTAATTAGCTACTGTTTCTTTTAAGGTTTTCTAAAAAAGTGAAACATACAGCTCTGCATAATCACCACTATGGATGAAAGTGATGAGGTGAGGTCATCACCTTTTTACCTTTTATCCATCACCATCTACCGCTTTGCTTTCATATTACCAATAAACTTCCTCTGAACACCAGTTTATCACCTGGATGTTAATCCTGATGAAGTGTGTCTCATGTGAATATGTCAGCTGGACAAAAACTGAGGATTTGACCAACTCTGGTGAAGAATTTCAAGATTTCTCCTCATAAAGCCCCAGCTAACATGCACAGATGGAAAGATCAGCTCATGTGCTGGCATTCCTCTCACGTATTGGATGAGCCACGGCATTGAGAGCTAAAAAAACTCAAAAAAACTGGGCTAATGAGATGCAGATTTAAATCCTGCCAGATCCGAATAAGTTAAAACATCAGGCCTGTGGAGGAGATTCAGTATGAGGCAGCAGAACGGCCTCGAGGAGACAGACGGCCCCGTGATGCTACAGGTGCCTTTATTGGCAAAGAAACCAAATCATATTACAGCGAGTGCGTAACAGTTTTTGAAGTCTTTCAAACTTCCTCAAAGAGAATCCTTAACAGCGATGACGGCAGCAGCGGAGCATCACGTCATGTCGCCCTCACATCGCTATAGGAGCGACGAGCTGCCGTCTCATCTCTACAGCGACTGTTTATGCTCAAAACGTCACCTCAGAAATCAGGTCACTGCAGAGAACGAGTGCAAACGAGGGGCTTTAAACAAACAAGGAAAAACCAAATATTAAACCAGGCTGACACTCTCAATTTTAACCCAAAGCAACACCTCTCCTAAACCTAACTGAACACCTTTTGTGCCTAAACCTCACAAGCTATAAACAAACTATATACCTGCTGATCCCCTTTAACTTCTTTGCTAGGACAGGACCATCATCTCAGTTACCAAAACACATGTTGTTGATGACAAAATAGCATTATGTGACACCACAGGATGAAAATTAGATTAATTTTTAAACCCCTCGGAGGCTTAAACATTTTTTAAAAAGAGCCCAAAACAGCAGAAACAAACACGTTTACAGCCTGTAGGATGGTTTAACCCTTCATAACAATTATGAAGGGTTAAACGTGAATTTTATTAAGGTTGGACTGACAGGCCTCCTATTACAGGTGGCTGTAGCTGCTAGCACTCAGCTAAATTAATTATCTAGCGCTTAGTTTACACACTGAAGTTTGATTCCAGAAGGAGAAGCAAATCCCTCTGGGATTATATCAGGAACTGTGTCCAGCATAAAACTGTATAATATAGCTGCGTGTGAAGCTAACTGCACTAACAGACCTCTAGTGAGGTATATTATTAGGATATTACTTGTTTACCTTAATAATTAGTAGTTATCTGTGCACCTGTACAGTTTATAGATGCAGCCTTTCAGTCCCAAACCAATGGGTGCCATCCATCTTGTAGTTCTAACATGACGGCTTTCTGTAGCTTCACAGTTACCTGCATTACTCTCAGGTGGGCGTAATTGGACCTGAGTGGTAGGGGGCTTATTATGGAGGTTAAAGACCATTTATTTATGAAGGTTTATCTTCTCACATGTACCTTAAAAGGATCATCTCTAGAAAGGTTCAGGACTGAGTGCACGTGTGAAAACAGATTAGGTTGGATGGAAGGTTGATGGAAAAGATGTAGTCAGGCAGGTTAGCGATGATGATGCACATCCTCGTAAACAGGCTGATTGTGACCCCTTTGTGAACTTTATGAAACATCACCACAAGCCCTACATTGTTTCCCAGCACGCCAAGAAAGCAATAAAAAAATTAACAAGGCTGAATCAGCTGTTTGCTGCATTATTCATTTACTACTCTTTGCTCAGTTTGGGCTAAGATCATCATTTCAGGTCACCTGAATGAAAACTGAGACTTAAACTCGATCCTATCAGTGCCCTGGCTGCATAGCGACAAAATGTTTATCTCATAATTTTAATTTCATTATGTTTTTTTTAAATGATGATGGTTAAATCTAGGGCAGAGCCACAGAGCATCTCTTCAAAGATTAGATGTGTGATCCATTAAGTACACAACTCCCCGAGCTGTTGCTTCACATTAGACATGTCTGAGTGAACATCCTCTCTTAATGCAAAAGTCTTGTTGTCCACAGAGAGCGTTGCTGATGATGAATCCTGATGGAAATGCACTGCTGAGGCTCCATGATGATGAAGTCACAGTACAGTAAGAGGCTAAGGTGGACCAATGAGGATGGAGCACAGTAACGCATCATGATGACGGGAAACTGTCGTCACAGAGGAGTCAAATTAAAGTTTCAAGACTTCAAGGGAAAACGAGAATCTCTTTCAAAGGAAAACAGCCGTCAAAAAGCACAAATCTGAAGAGAAAACAGAAATCGGCTGTGGATTTGGAGGAAGACTAATCTGTGACGTCACGATGACTAATTGGAGTTCGTGGGCGTCCTGTTTTGACTGGCATGTCTTGGCACATGTGCAGTACATCTGGGGGCTTAAAAATTTGCATGCTCGCAATTAAAGAGGATCCCACAATGCCCCAAGTAGGTCACAGCCAATACAGTGATAAAATATGTTTGACTGTGGTGACATTTCATAATTTCCCATGGTATTTTCATTCCCACCTCCTCAGAGAGTGGCAGAGGAGGCTGGCAGAGACCACCGAAACTGTCTCTCACGATCCTTAAAACTATAAACTTTGTCACAAGTGTCAGGATGTACAATTCAAAAGACACCTTCGGAAAATATTTTATTGTTCTGAAGGAGAACCAGAAGTGAAAAGCTTATTGGTGCCACTTTTTTTGAACATAAAACTAAAGCTTCTGTCCTTAAAAGGACGTTTGTGCCAAGTTCAGTATCGCCATAAACCCAAAGAACTCCCGGTGCGTCTCAGAGATGCTAGCATCTTTGACAAAGCACACCTCATGACCAGTTTATGTATGATTTATTTTTATATATGGTGACTTCTCAAGCTCAAACCATTCGAGCTTGAACCCAAACAGCACCACGTCCAACTACTCTTGAACTGGAATGCAGGATCGGACTGCTTTTAAATCAACAGCCAGTCACTTAAATATATTGAACTTGTTAAAACTTATTAATCATTTATCTTTCAATGTGCATTTAAGCAGCTAAGGAATATTAACCATGAAAACAAGTCTTTACAAGGCTTGTTCACAGTTTATTTTAGGAGTTATTAAAATGTATTGGAGATTACTTTATTATCCTGCTGTAACTGATGCGTTGGACTCCACCTTTTATGCAGCTCATTAATTAGCTGGAATCACTCTGCGACCCCGTGGCGTCCCTGGAGGCTCAGCGCTGTAGAGTCGGGCGGCGTTGGCTCAGCAGCTGAACCGATTCATCACCACTGACTGCCTCAGAGGGAGCAGATAGAGTCTGTTATTGGGTGTATTCCCAGAGTGAAGACACAATCTGGATGTTTGGGGGATCAAGGTGAATTATAGAGACATAAAACACAACAGCTCCACAGACCGTGGCATTATCTCAACACATGTGGAGGGAAAGATGGAGCTTAGATCCAAAGTCAGAGAGTCTGAGCTGATAACTGATCTGAGTGGAGGTTATCTCTGATGGGAATCCAGGCTGCTTCCATCGCAAGAATCCACTCAAACTCAGAAGTGGAAAACCAGGACATTTAAAGAGATGCTGGACAATCTTTTTTAGCTTGAACAGAATCCATTAGCTTTTGAATCCTGAGCATGCCCGTTCCAGGTCTTCACACACCTAAAGTGACTCCAGGGTAGCAAAAGGTCATTCAAAGTGGAAAAAGCTCCACTGACATTAGTTCAAGTTACTATGATGCAGAGACAGATTGAGTGGAGGATGTTATTTCTACTATTTGTGAGTTTTGCATTTTAATAACTCCAAATAAAGTTTGCAGACGTCACTATAACCAGTCAAACCTTCTTAAACCAGTCCCTTGAACCAGGTGTAGAAACATGATGATTTCCATGACAGTATCCCTTTTCATCCCAGTGCTCATTCAGTTTCAGTCTCTGCTTACAGGTTAATTACAAAAGTTCTCAATGGGATGAAACTTGGGTTGAATTTAAAAAATTTTGGTGTTTGGAGTAACTCAACAGCAAAAACGTTGTAAAACTATAGTGGAAAAGGTGGAGTGGAAAACAAGGACGATAACGTATGATGGATAAATGGATTATGGTTTTGGTGTGATCATGTTGTTGAGGGTTGACAGGTGTGTGTTCGCCATTTATTTTTAAGGTAGTCTTTTACTATAAAAGCCATAGATTGCAACAAGAGTTCTGTGACAGGAGACTGTGGATATATTGTGTAATATAACTGGTTAGATCCAAAAACTGTGTTGATTCCTCTAGTTGACTTTAATGCTGTTGAGCTAACAACATGCTAATTAGCTAACCATTTTTAACTCATTAAATATCTAGCTAATTGAGACCTTTTCAGTTTATTATTTAAGTGTTTCATACTAAAGAAAATGTTGTTATGAAATTCAAAACCATTCTTGGTTTTGAATCTAATCTAATCTAATCTAACTGTAACTGTAATGCTAACATAGTAGCTAGTAGTAACCTGCTAGCTAAATTGCTACCGTTCAAGTCTACTTGACAGCTTCTCACTTTATGTGGGAAATTACATTTTGGATTACACCTCAGGAAATACTGACGAGAGAAACTGAAAACATAAAAAGTTATAAAATAAATGTGTTACATATTTATGCCTGTTTAATTATCTTTTTCTCCATAAATATTAGATTTTTTTAAATTTAATTCAAACAGAAGAACTTGCAGGAGGACTAATTAGCTTGCATTACAATTCATAAACTACTAGTTTCATTTCTTTCAGTTTTCGACTTCTGGTCAGATAAAACGTGAAAGCCCAGTGATCTGTGTTGGATACTAAAACTAAACTTTAATGTGCTAAACTACTCATTCGGCCCTTTAACCTTGACAACATCAAGCCAGGCTGAATGCTCAGCTGTGGATATTAATGTACAATGTATGCATCATGTACTAATACACAGGCTACAGTATACCGACACATTCTCAGTGACCTTCATCTTATTGCGGTTCATCCCCCTGCATTCACCACATGCAGCTCAGTTGCTTTAACACCACCGAGGGTCGTTATTTAGTCTGAAGATCTAGAACAAGACAAGAGCCTTTAAACAGAGGTGACCTCTAAATCTAAGACCTTGGCAGAAAAGCTAGCATGTGAGCAAACCAGTAAATCACAGATACATAGTGGAAGAATCTTTAACTTTTTTCTGATAGTTCATCAAAGTTACCTTGAAATCCATAAATTGTTGTAAGTTTCATATGATTGTAAATAAAGTAAGTGAGAATCAAGCAAAATGTTTAGCTGAGCAAACATTAGACGGAGATCATTAATACATCACCTGCAGTCATGAGCCACTGAGGTAAACCTGAGTCCTCTGAGAGTTTCACATCAAGAGCTTTTCCAAAATATCTGACCTCAATAGACTCAAATCTAAAGAGCCCAGCAGCATTACTAAAAATAAAAGACAATCCTGCGAGTAACGAAAAGGAAAACCGCCACAGAAACTTCGTATAATGAACTGGATCAGCTCGATCAGCTCTGACAAGCGTTTATCAGACGTTTTCTTCAGAGTTCAGAAGAAGTTCAGCTTCACCTGAACATCTGAATGTTTATCACTACAGCAAAAAGACCAAAGCCATCAAACACATGAGCAGCAGTGCGGCGTTTTGATGCACTGTACTCTGGCCTGTCATAAACAACAAAAAGTACTGAATCATCAGGATTTGTTCTCCGTCGAGGGAAACGAAACCATCAGTCAAACAGCAGAGGCTGCCTTCCTCCCTGCTCAGTCATCAGCTCCCCCAGATTCAATGCCAAACACAGAGTCACACTGGTGACAGCAGGAAATGATCAACTACTGGAAAATCCTCAAGGCTGCAATAAAAAAAAACAAAAAACCCAAGCAGCTGTTTAAGGTGAGTCAAGTTTCATTTGCAGCACGTTCCTGAGGTGGTTTAACCAGCCAACACAATCTCAGATGGTTAGTAAGCCTGTTGGTCACATCTTAAAGCACAATACACTCCTGCACTGCCACTTTCTAACGGACACGGGCATACTCCACGCTATTTTCATCCAAAGGACACCAGTTTGAGTCTTGTCTGTGGTGTGTCTATCATTTATGTAATATATTAAATTTTGGAAACCAACAAATATTTGCCAATAACAGCCAACAAAAAAAATATTTTCAACTTGCGTAGAGTTATTGTTGGCGTGAACACAGCATTAGACCTATGATTTTATTTAATAAATCATTTGTAAAGGAAACCTGCATCACTCTGGATCGAGCTGTTCATTTTCTGAGGAGCTTCAACATCTCTGTCCATATTAGTGCCCAGAGGTGCTCCTGAGAGGGCTGCATAGTGGCAAGACCATAGACTGTATTTAAAAGATGAACATAGGCTGCAGGTCCAAACTTGCGTTCTTGCTGATGATCAGCAGGGGGCAGTGCCTGTCCACTCTGTACAAGTCTATGTGAAAACAGCTTTCTTTTCCATTGATATCAACTTAACTGGCACATTTTTGGCTTCAGTAGATATTTTTGAATCTTACTGAATACAACATGAAGTTTACTTTGTTAATTATGGCTCCTGATCATGTAACTGACAAATCCCTGTTGTAGGAGAGCGTTATGTTCCTCGCTCGGCTACATCTCGTTAGTAAAATCTCATTTCAAAAATTTTAATTCAAAAACATTCTCAGAGTGCTTTTACTGAGGGTTGCGTTAAGCTAAATTGCCTGCAGTTTGGAAAACGATAGTAGGTTTGGTTGAAATATAAAACTGCTCACTATTTAAAAGGTTTTTATATGAATAATTGGTTAGCTTTCTTTGTGTCCAAACATTTGTTTCACTTGTGCCCTTTATTCTTTAACCTTTTAGGACCTGGCGTCCACATATGTGGACATCACATTTTGGGTTATCTAGACCAAAATACAAAATTTTGCTCTACAAGGGCCTGATATCCACTTATGAGGACATTATACTGCCACTGTCCTATCGAAACAAATGTCCTCTTATGTGGCTCTAAAGGTATTAAAATTTCTGCAGTATCTACATCAAAGAATATATTTCTTTGAAAACAAAGAAAATATGTGTTTAGCAGGTTTACAGTTTGTTTTTGGAGCCTCCAGAAGCACAAGAGGATCGGTTTATGGAAGTCAGGCGAGGAGCATCCAATGAGAAGGAAGTGGGCTTTTAAGGAGGGGTGGGCCCTGAAAGAGACAGGAGCTTTATCAGCTTGTTTCAGACAAAGGAGGAACTGAGGGGGGCTGCATACAGGGGCAGTATAAGATTATTTAAGATGTGAATCATGCCGAACAAAAATCTGATTCTGTAAGTGAGATTTAAGCTGCTGCTTCATGACTGAAGCTTCTCAGCAGCACAGATTCAGACACTAAACACGAAAAAGCAGCAGATTTTCTCTGACACCTCCCTCTGAGCTCACTGAATAGAACATTAAATAGGGTAGGTGTTTTTTCCTTTTGTTGTTTGGTCTCTTCACCTCTGATGTGCTCCTTTCCCTCAGAACGAAGCACTCTTGCTTTTGGCATTTTAGTTTCCATGGTGACTGAAACGCAGCAGGCCCTCTCTCTTCACCATGGAGTGATTTCTGGAGCACGGAGCCGCTCACTACACGGGGAGTAAATATGGTAATTAGTGGAGTGGAAGCAGACAGACGTGAGTTTATAAAGGAAACCACAGACCAGAGAGAACAACTGAACTGTCAGCGCCTCTTTAGGCTGTTTATTCGTGGACTGTAATGAAGTCTCCTGTGAGAGTGCGACCGATTCGCACTCCGGTTGTTTGCCGTCTCGGTCTTCTCATGTGCAGAAGTCTCGGTTTATTCATTCGCTACCATTTCTAAATATGAATGAGCATCTTTTTCCAGATTAACACACCCCAACAAATGCTGCAGGCTGACGCCCCAGCTGATGAGCACAGACGACAGCTTTCCTCCTCTCAGGGAAAATCTGCTGTCGAGAGTCTGCAGAGCAGAATGAGAGCGTGATGAGCTGCAGCGCTGCTTCAACAGGTCAGGAGGGAAGTGATTTTTAAAAACAATGGCGTTACAGCTCCATTTCTGTTCATCAAACTGAGGCTGAATCATCAAAAACGGTCACACAAAAGCATCAGATTCACCGTCGTTCATTCTTTCAGCACACATTTCTTGTTTTAAGTCAAATTATGTAGACACCAGTTTTATTTAACGTTTAAAACGCACTTAAATACAATCTATCATGCACACTCTTCCACTGCATGTAGAGCCATGGTTTGAGAAAGGGGTCAAACCACCAACCGACCTGCTCCACCTACTGAGCCACACCCTTAGCAGTGAGCCACGGCTAACAGACTCAGAGTAGCATAAATACAGGAGCCAAAATGACTGAAAGGAGTCATTTATCAGCCCATTTCTACACTGATCAAGCATTGGAAGGAACACTCAATCATCACAGTCTCGCAAAAGTTTGTTAAAGTTCAGGGAAATCATCGGTCCAGTTAGGAAGCATAAATCACTGTGAATATGTTCCAGCTGTTTTGGTGGAAATCAAAGTGACAACAGGTGCACTGAAGAGGCAACAACAGGGCAAAAAAGAAAGGCCACAGACCGCTCTCTTGTCCAGCACAGTTTCAGGAGTGTGGAGGAGACGGCAGGAGATGAGAGTTGCACGAGGGATGCAGAAGGCTTCAGCCCTGCAGCAGAGCTGGTATCTGGAACAGGAGGCGCACAGCCAGAGCCCTCTGTGGCCTTTTTGGGCGTGGTCTCGTTGCTGTCGCTCCAGTGCACCTGATGTCACTTTGATTTGTGTGGTTTATTTTTCCTAACCAAGTTTCACTGACTCTGGGTCAGACTGTGGTAATCAAGCGTTCCCTTAACGTTCTCAGCAGCATAGCAATGACCCCACTTGGTAATGTTAGTCACTAAAACAGCTTCTGCAGCAGTAAATCTTGTGAATTGCTGCTTTTTCCAGAAACAGGGTCACAAATAAAAAACTTCCTACAAGTAGAGACAAACTCAGATTCTTCCCGTGTGACTGTGTGACGTTGCAGCATGTCGTCTCAGGATGGCTGTAACTTCAATACTTCACCTGCTTCACGAGAGGCAGGAAAGAAGCTGCTGCTCCTCTCAAGGTCACCGAGTAAGTCTAAATAAACCTGGAGGAGCACAAAGCTCTGAGCACCGCAGCGCCTTGCCTCCCAGCTCAGACTGCACACTCATTGCAGAGGGACTGTGGGACTCGTCGTGACAGCGGGAGGCTTTTAAACCTGTCAGAGGCTGACTCACTTTTTTTATTTAGAGTGTTGTTATTGTACACATTATTAGCTGCAGGCTGGCTGCAGGCTGGATTTCAGGGATTCACTTGTTGCATCATCAAAACAACCAAAATAAACCAAACTGCCCTCAGATCGGATCAGATTTTAATAATAATGGCTTCTGGTATTTTTCACTGACACGGTGAAATCATATGTAAGAGCATTCAATAAACTTTATTAGAAGTATTTTTACACGGCTGTAAGACCTGCAGGGAAACATTTCACATCGATTTTTTTGTCTTTTTCTTGCGAGGATACGGAAACGAGAGCAAGCATTTGGTTCAAACACACCTCTGCTGCATCATACTGGCCATGATAACACCAGTTTAACTTTTAAAAAAGTGAAGATAAAAAATAAAAGTGTCATCTTGTGTTATTAATGATATAGTGACGCAAAGCACTCACGACACAGGCCCAGGCATGCCTGAGGGCGAGAGCAGCGTGCCAGCCTCCGATCGTTAGCCCTCCAACAAAGAATGGACTTTACAAAATATGCAAGAAAATGGTTCCTGCTAAAGGTGGAAACAACAAACTTGTTTCAACACTTTAAACAAACTGCAGAGTACAACCAGGCTACGCAGGAGGAAATACGAGCAGCTGGTGATGTGCAACCCACAAGTAAACAACTCCACGGAGCACTAACACAGCACTCCAGTTGGTTGAAATGACTTCTGTGCCATTATTATTGCGCTATAATGCTGCTGCCGGCACCTTGTGGCAACAGAGCTACAGCTTGAATTAGGTAGTGTGTCATCAGTGACATCAGCTCACTGTAAAAGAATGAATGGCACCAATAAACGCTGCTGCATGCGAGTGCATTCGCAGCAAAAACATTATTCAGTTTTTTTTTCATGTATAATTTGTTCATTGTTATCAGATAATTAATTGAAACATCATGATATAATTTTGATTCTACATCACCTACACCTGTGCTGAAACGTTTAGAAGCAGGTGATGTTTTTGTTTTCCTCGCTGATGGAGGAGGTTGGGGTTGGTGGTTGGGCACGCAGCTGAGAGAGCCAATCCACCTCGTATCATATCCACTGAACCGAACAGATAGCCCACAACGAATATGAGCCAAACAACTAAAATAATGGTAAAAAAAAAAAAACACATTTAAAAAAACATGATGGCTGCTCAGTTTAGGACGCCTTTGATGTTTACAAACTGGAGGTGAATTTTACCGCAGAATCAAATTTTTAAATCCATCTAAAAACGCTGAAAAAATAAATGAAAATTAAAAGAACCGAACGTTGACCCACCCCGTGTTCTCCGAGAGCTCAGACAGTTTTGTTGCAGGACTGGATTACAAAAGCTGAAACCACTGCACATTAAGAATCATGTGATTCTTTGGGTTTTAGGTTGGAAGAGTTTTCAGATTTGGTGGATTTTATATGGAATGACTCAGGTGTAAGTCTTACGATGTGCTGGCTCTATCCTTCCAGGTACAGGTGCAGCAGAAAGAAGTCTGCTTTTTCCTCTCTTATTAAACTCTGAAGCCTTTCAGCGCGCCGCCAGCGAGAAACAAAGTTCAACAAACTCACAAGAAGCTGCAGGAATAAAACCCGCGAGTGCTTTCTTCTAATTATATGCAGCTCCTGACGCTTCCTGCTTTGTGATTCTCAGAGCAAATGAGTGCACAGCGATGTGGGAGGTGGGCGAGTCAGAACGGGAAGATTCGACACGTCGTTCTTTAAGCGAAGGATCAAAAGGTTCGATTCGGCAAAAACAGCCTGCTGACAAAATGTCCTGGAGCGAGATGATGAAACGCTGCTCACCCTGAGTCATTCTGGGAAACAAAAGTAAAGAGAGGCAGATATATGGATCGAGAAGGCGGTGTGTGCTGAGAAACAGAAGGCAGCGTTTCCACAGGGGTGAGCCGGGAACTTTGCGTGCTCTGCGTTTTAATGACGCCGCGTTATGGGCTCAGCGGTGGGCGGGAACCAGAGGAGGGACACAGATGACGGACAGGAACGAACCCGGAGATGGAGGACGGCTAATGCAGAAGTCCCCGCGGCCTTTCTGACCGACTGCTATGAGTTCGCTTCGTGCTGAGAGTCACAAACAAACAGAAGACATGCACAGGATGAAGAATAAAGGCACAGATTAAAGTCGAGGAACGGCAGATAAAGTAAATGAGTGGTGGGAGTGTTGATGGGTCACCTAGATTAGAGTAAGTGGAAGTTCGGTTCATGCTGAGAGAAACAGCTGCGAGAGGAGACGACTTGAAAAAAATAAGTTAAATCAGAGATTTAAAAGACGGCAGGGCCTCCTCAGAGAGACTCACACTTTTGAAAAGATTTGGATCACATCCACCCTCACAGGAATCACAATGGCAGAAATTCTCATAACTCAAAATCAGACTTAAAAACTACAAACTCAGTGGTTTGGAGAAGGTTTGATACTATGTCCAACTGGCACTTGTTTCTTCACACGTCTGTCACAGGAAAAGTGAGGTGTTCTGACTTCTGGGAGTCAGAAAAAGTGGACAGAGTGCTGTCTGCAAACACCTCCTGGTCATCTGTTGGTTCTCATCAGCTGTCTACAATCACACAAGCACTCACTTCTATTAAAGGATGTATAGAAACGTCAGCGGATGATGGTTTTAAGCAATGACTTGTCTTAGAGTCCATCTCGCGGATGGATAATCCACCAAGGAAACGGTTTGTTCATTGAGAAAAATTATTATACAAGACAATATACCTTGATGCATCCTCAGTCATCCAGGTAAGTAAATCCCAAAAGGTTGATTCTGTTCATCTGGTTCAATCTGACTTCTTCAGTCTGAAGAAGTCACTTGGATGAGTGAAAACGCTACGTCCAGATGAACAGAATCCACCTTTTGGGACAAGACAATATACTTACTATCCAGCAGGGGCAGATTCTCCACTGAGCAGCTAAAAAGCTGTTAGCGGGAGGTGTTATGATCTAAACAAATAAAACAGTTATTTTTTTAAAGAATTAAAAAAACAAAAAAAACAAAAAAAGGTTTTCTTTTTAAATCAGAGAACAAACTACAGTCCAAACATCACTGAAAAATAATGCCAAAAGCTGCAGTTCCTCTAATGTCCACTAGAGGCCCCAACAGTGGCAGACACCCATGTTTAAAAACATGTTTATCACAGCAGAAATAAACATGTCTTTATAGCCTGTTTTGGTCTTTATGGATAATTACAACATTCAAATATTTAAACTCTATAAAGGTTTAAAGTCTGCATTATTAGGAGTCGGGCCTCTTTGTCGCCGTTTTTGGAGCCACCCTCTGTGGTGGATGGCGACACAGCTGGCTGTCTGTTTGGCTTCACCTCAGCTAGATGGAGTCTCTGAGCTGACCGTCTTGAGCGTTCTTGTCATGCTTGTGTTGTTGGATATTTGATTTATCTGACAAAGGTGGTTTTTTGTTAGTTGTACAAATGGAAGGTAAAAAAAGTTTCTGCTTCAGTTTTGGTGTTTTATTAGTCATTACTTACAGTAGTTAACAGGTATCAGTGTCTTGGGTGCTATCCAAAATTGTCCATGTTAGCTGATAACTTGTGGAAATAATCATAAAGCTAATCTGAAATTCCTATTCTTATAATAAAAGACAAAAAACTTTTCAAAGCCATTTTTATACAGTACTAACCTATCAAAATAAAAGCAAAGTCAAAAAAATTTAGGTGCTGAAAAAAAAATGTAAAAAGCCATTTCTAATTCAGTAATTTCAGTAATTTAATTCTTGTAAAGCTGAAGCTTTTTTGTAGGACTTACACTCGTGTCCCTGATGTGTCTGACTATTCTGAGTTCGGGAAGGGAATGAACACCCAACCCTGTGCCAACATACAAAGAGAAGCTAAAATCTACAGTCACGGCTCATTTACTGCAGCAGTTTGAAGGTTTACACCTTCAAAATACAAAAGCTGAGTCCTTCACACGACTGAGGAGCAAACCTTCTACTGAGGATTGGTCCTGAGCTGCTAATGATGCATTCAAGGTCTCAGAATTTCCCCAAACCAACACCGTCTCTAACACACTTCCTATTGTGTTCAAACAACAGTGAGTGTGTTATTGTAGTGTGGCTGCTTACAGCTGCAACACTCAGCTCTCTGAAGCAATTATGGTAATGAAGCCGCTGCTTCTCAGAGTCAAAACCCAGTCAGATCCAAACACACTGACATGAAACACATATTTTTAGATTCGGCTTGACTTACACTCTCTGAGGATGTCACAAACATCCAGAAATCAGCTCAGAGAATCTCACGCAACAGAACAGGCTTTGAGTTTTGGGGGTTTGTTAACGTAATCCAGTAACACGAGCAGAGGAGGCTGCTAATGGCTGATTTGTACACAAATGCAGGTTAAGCTGAGTTTCCAGCCAATATTCCCACAGACTGAAAACTCCTTTTAACAGCAAAGTGGCTCATGGTGTTACAGTGTAACTCCCAACCAAGTTCACCAACCTGGGAATGTGACCGTGTCCGTGGTGTGTGCAGCCTCGGTTAAATGGACTAAAGCCTACTGACACTTCCTGTTAGCCCGTGGCACTCAACGGCCACATGAGGCTGGCTCCTACAGTGAGTCAGTCCCACCAGACTCTGTGTTAAAATGTCCAACTTTACAGCAGAAATAAACATGTTTACAACGAGGGGTATCCACTTTGATTGACAGCCTGCGGTTACTGGATCTAGACCTGCCCCCCCGAGTTTGTGCTGTTGGAGCATGCTCACATTAACACTTCACCCTCGTCACAGCAAAAAAACCAACATGCCGGGAGCCAAAATTCCAAAATCTCGAGGCTTCACAATGCCATCGGTTGACGTCATCATGTCAGCATCCATCACACACGCTGTGACTTGTTCATATTTAAATTCACAACCAGCTAAACAGTAGATATGTGGAAGAATGTGAAGCCGGACTGAAGCACTTGGGATTTTATTTTTGGGATCTTCAGCCTGTGTTTGTCAGTAGAAGTGGAGAAAAACAGGAAATGGGTAAAGAGCCCAGAATAATGAACACTCGGCCATCAGGTCATCCCGGAGTCACGCTCCGCAGAGAGTCCCAATCCTCAAATTGTTGCAGTGAACCAGAAGCTCAGCTCCTCACGATATTCCCACAATGCACTGTGTCTCCATGTCACTGACTGTCTCAGCTGCTGCCTGGGAAATTACCCATGTACCAGGTGTACTGATAATAATAATAATTATTTTTACTGTTATCAGTGCTGAAGACTGGCTCGTTATCTTGAAAAGATGCAGCTGTGTTCACCCTCCTCCCACACTTCTGTTTGAAGGCACAGATGTGTGTGAAATATTGGAGATGTCCAATCTCCAACATTTCTCATGAGTCGTTACATATCACCATCAGCAGCTAAAGAAAAGCCATTTTTAATGTCTGTTTGCTTCATTTTCATTCTACTGATTAATGTTTTCTTCATAAAAATGTACTTTCACTATATTTTAGTGGCCTAGGTTTAAAAATCTGTGTTCTTGAGGCCTCTGCGAGCTGGAAAAGTAAAGCTGTTTCATCATTCTTTTCCATAGTTTCATCATTTTTCTAGAAAAAAAAAAAAAGAAATTAGCTCGTCTGTGGCACAGCTGGTTTCATCACCTATTTAAAGAAAACATTTCAGGGGGCCATCGGATAAAATTATTCACTATCTGGGACATTTTTATGCTGCGTGAAGCCTCGGGGGAAGAGTCGACGTGACGCCATCGGCAGCTTAACATTTGTTCTCTTTCCCCTGTCGAGTCGATCGGCTTGGCGCTTCCACAGCTGTCGATACGGCGCGCTAATCCGCTCCACCTTCTGACTCGACGGGAAAAAGGAGACCAGGCTGAGAAAGTGTGAGCGGAATCAGGGTGGCAGCGGTGAAAAGGAGCTCAGGTGGAGGGAAGTGGAGTGGTCTCAGTCTATTAATTGGATGAGCAGCATTCCCCTCTGGGTGACGCAGAACATGATAGCAGATTGTCACTTCCTGCGAAAAATGCTGCATTCCTGCACGTGCATTACCCGAAGATGAAACACGCCGATAAAGGGCAAAGGTCACGCAAAGTGAAACGGGTTGCTCAGAGCAGATGCTGCACTAAGGTGTACTTCCAAGGCAAAACCATTAACACAGAGGAGGAATTAGATACGCAGCCAATAGGAGCACAGCGCTTACCAATTATACCGTCTATACACACTACAGCCGATGTTTGAAAAACCAGCAAAACAGGAACAGATTAGGGATGCTGTTGATTTCCAAATATTGAAGCAGTCAAAGTTATGAAAAACAGCTGCTGACCTTCTGGTAGTGTGATACGGCTCAGCTACACATCTGTCCGGCTTGTTAATGAGCTAACTGGTCAAATACAATATAACTGCAAGTGTGCTAGACTCCATTAAAATACCAGACACCTCTCTCGAGTTAGAGCGAAATGATCATGTGCCAACTGTCACAGAGTGCGTGTAAAAGCTGGGCATCTTGGTGGGAGGGGCCAAAGATGAGACGAGATGTCAGCAAAGCCACATTGTTGTGTAACTTTGTGAATTGCAAAGTTGCAAACTACACAACATAAACTCGTGTCATGCAGTATGCCAAAGGCAGAACTCGTAGGCATTCGCTTGCTGTTCAGGCAAAATTTAATTAATGCCTGCACCTCCAGACTCGAGATATAAAGAATCATTCCTGTTTTAACATCTGAGAAGGTGTCCCCTTCACCAAAGAGGCGAAAATGCAAAGGAGGGCGATGGTGCGATAAAACCAAAGTAAATATTGGCACAGTAGAATTTCCCAGATGGAAGGAGATGCAGAGAGAGAAGTCTCCGGCTTTCTGCTCGACGGGTAATTCAGCCTAACATCTTTACACATGGAGTGTTTGTCCTATATTGGTCAACATAGTTTGGATTATGCAATTGATTTGGGAGGGGGGAGAAAAGTGAATTAAACTGACTGCAATCTGATCTACTGACATCTAGTGGTGAAATTTTACACACTGTACCTTTAACTTTTTTTGGATGTCATATCATGTGACGGGGCAGGATGCTTCAGTTCAAGTTTAAGTGGCTTACATATTTAAACACTCTCTCATCTGTCAGAGGCTGGAAACACGAGGTGTTCAGATCTCCAGAACACCTCCTCTAGCTCCTTCAGTGTGGAGGAGTAACAGCTCTACTCTGAGCTCCTCACCTCCTCATCTCTGCCGCTTGTTTCAGTCACTACCCACAACTCACGGTCAGGCGTAGGAAGATGCAGCGACCAGCCATTCAAGAGCTCCACCTTCTCTCTCAGCTCTCTCGTTATCCCGGCCCTAATTGCCGGCCCTAAACTCCACCACATGGGGCATCAACTCATTCCTAACCCGAAGTGAGCACTCCACCCTTTTCCTGATTAGAAAGTCTCGGACTTGGAGGAGATCATTCTGATTCAAGCGACATCACTCGATGAAGAGAACATCATCCTCAAGAAGCAGAGACACCAAAAACCACCAAACCGGACACCCTCCACCGTGACAGCCTGTCCATAAAGTTATAATCAGAAACCGGGAACAGGTCTGATTTATTCCCAGCAGTAGTCGCAGTTACAGCTAATCGTGTTTTAAAGTCTGCAGAATTGTATTCATAGAGAGGTTCACATTTCTGATGAAAATAAAGAAAACAGACTGAGTCATGCAGAGGAATGCCACAGATCGGACTGCCTCACAGGATGCTGGCGCACAGTTTGTCATTACAGACGCTGACACGGCGTCTCAGGCAGCTGGACGCCTGCGTGGGTTTGCACCTCGGGAGAAATGGTGGTGCGGTCCGGTCTGAGACGCACAGAAATAACAGCTGCAAAGGATCGTGGGGCGTTTGCTTTTCGAGTGAGTGTGGGGCATTTAAAAGCATTTAGGGCAGATGGAGGATCAGTTACAGCACGCCTGACCTGAAATAACTTTAAACTTTGATGAAACTGTGTAAACTGTTATTTTGGAATCAAACTCCATCTGGTTGGTTTGGAAAACAGACAAATCCCCCAGCAGCAGCAGCAGCAGCCTGTCTGCATCCTCATCTCAGCTTTCTAATCTAACTCGACTTTAAACACTGTGAATGCACCATAGTGAGCCCCTCAGACACAGGCAAAGATTAAACTGTGCACAGTAACAACCAATCAGAGGCAGCGATCCAAGAAAATAGATTTTTCCTGTTTTCACTGACATTTATTTTCTGCGTGACTGCTGAAACACGAGCTACAACTTATTAAACCAACTCAAACTATAAATTAAAAATTACATTTCAGGCCTAAAGATGAGCTCAAATTTGACTATTGCTCACCTATTTTGTACAGAAAGGTAAATTATCGTACACCATCGCAGGGTCTTGACACATCCTATTTCCCAGCATCACTGCGTGTTTCTCTCTGTGCCTCTGGCATTTTCCATTTCCCATCAGCTCCAACCAGCTTCACTTCACTCAATACAAAGAAAATGTTATGAACTCAATCTACCTTACCTCTGTGAAGCATGTTCTAATTTCCTCTGACTTCCATCAAAGCCCTCTTCATCTGAGACGTAACTCAGGATTATTGATTACTCTCAGACGGACACGACGAGATACTAAAAGTGTCTGAAAGTGTTAATAGCAAAGAAGTGCATTCTCCAGTGAATAGCTTCTGATAAATATTAATCAATCCATATCAGTAAATTCAAACCCAACAAAGAACAATATAGAGAATCACTTCTTATTGATTTGGACTCTGCCAAAGGTTTGGCAGTCTCACGAAAAAAGATGCAACCTGAAAGGAAATGGCATCTATGAAGGTCAGCTGAGGGCAAGTACACCCTCTGCTGTGACCTTCAAGTGACACAGCAATACAATTGTATCCAGTCCTCTGGAAAGGTCATACAAAAAGGTCACAGGAGCAGTTATCCTTGAAGGTCAAGGATGTCTTGATAGGCCAGATCGAGATGCTTACTTCTTTCACAGCCTCATAATTTTCATCTCTCTCTCACATCCTCCTCCTCCGCCTCTCTGTGCCCTCTAGCCTTTATTCCACAGCTCTTGCATCTTTTTTGAAGTACCCTCAAACTCAGCGCTCCTCCTGTTGGCTCACGCTCCAAACCTCCTCACCAACAATCCTGGCCTTCCTGAAACCTTTGACCTTCCCTTCCCCTGCAGAGACCAAACCTGCCTGCCTGGATGCTTTGTTTCTCAGGCCTCCATCAAATCACTTTATTACACTGTTGTTCATCCACTTCATTTTTAGTCTTCTTTCCACATACACCAAAATGAATTCTGCTGCATTTCCGCAGGGCTTAAAGTCATCCACTGCAAAACAAGGAACTCTTAAAAATAAAAGCCTGACTCGTCAGTATTGAGATGATGATCTGACCTCGCGGCCTTCATTAAAAGCTCATCAGAATCCAACCTGGAGCCATGTTTAACTAAAAAGCACATTTGTGAAGCTACATCGGCATTAGGGGCTCTGGACAGACACTTTCTCTGCTCACACTGATGTAATTAACCAAGGTCGCTCGCCACCCACAAATTACTCAACTTGGCTCCAGTCGCAGTGCAGGGATGCACTGGAAGGTTTTCTCGGGAAAAGAACGACTTGAACTCCTGCCACCGGCCTCTGGAGGTCATTTAGGGAAAGTTTCAAAGTTCACGGTGACATCGAGAGTTCAAGAGTTTACGCAGAGGCAACACAAGCCCGATTGGTAAAGAGGAGATTTACAGATGAGAGTTCATATCTGTGTTTTACCCAAAGAAGCTCCGGGATTTCAGGAAGCACACAGATCCTTTTTTCTCTCTCCATGGTCTAAAGAAGAAGATTAGGCAAATTACTACTTTTTACTTTTTTTGCAACCTTACAACAAACTGCTCCACTACAGAGAAGATAAGTATTTGACTAATTGCAGCTGTTTAGTGCTGGAAGCAACGCCCCTATAATTCCTGTAATTATAAAGAATACTCTCCCAGAGCAGAGACCTCTTGGAGAGTAAAACAGATTCCTAGTCCCTGAAGGTTCCCACAGTACCACGTCTTCATGATGGAGATAAGGTGGTGTGGCTCAGGGCTCAGGGGTGGGCTCGATGTCCTCCGTACCTTGTGTATCATGTAAATCTACAATATATCTCATTTTACCTCCTGTGCACAGTGCATTTACTATATTTCTCAGTTCTGTACTCATCTCATCCTTATATCTGAAGAGTGGTTTGTGTGGTTGACTACTCCCGATTCACACAAACCTGTCTTAAAATGGGCCGGCCCTTATGTGTGCTGTGGTTGTTATCATTTCATTTTTACTGACATGTAAACATCAGAAACTGTAGAAAAGATAAAACATGAACACAGATGCATGATGTAATCAGCCCCATCTTATCTTAAAGACCTTATAGTACCTTATTATCCTGGTTTCTTCTGGTTCCTGGAGTATTTAAAAGTAGAATGGGAGGCAGAGCCTTCAGCTTTCAGTTCCCAGCTTCCAGTTTGGATTCAGGAGACAGACACTATCACTTTTCAGATTAGGCTTCAAACTTTCCTTTTTGATAAAGCATATAGTTACGGTTGAATCAGGTGACCCTGAATCCTTCTTAGTTACGCTACAATAGGTCTTTGCTGCTGAGGGATTCCCATGATGCATTGTTTTTTCTTCACTTACGATGTGTTTATACACCACTCGTTATTTTATAATGAGTAATTATTAATCTCTGGCTTTCTCTCCTCTAGTTTTGCCTTTTGTTCTGGCTCTCCTTCCCCTCACCCCCATTCAGTCACGACAGATATCTGAGCCTGGCTCTGCCAGAGGTTTCTTCCTGTTAAAAGGGAGTTTTTCCTTCCCACTGCCGTCAGGTGCTTGCTCAAAGGCGATCATGTGATTGTTGGAGCTTCTTTCTAATACTGTAGTGTCTTTACATGACAATATAAAGTGCCTTGAGGTGACTGCTGTTGTGAATTGGTACTATATAAATAATACTGAGCTGAACTGAATTGAGTGACAGCACAGTGATGTAAAAGCTTCAACGTTGGTGTTTTGGCCGCTGCCATGTTGGAATTATTGGAGAAGTCATCAGTTAATGTTAGTGATTCTCTTTAAACCTCTCTGTGATCTCTCTTCATTTGTGAAATTCCTTCTGTGACTGAGTGTAACTTACAATGAAAGTGGATGTATATGGTAATGATCTTAATATAGAATATACTGAATATACTAGAGGACAAAGATAACATAAGTAATGATTACATGTTCATAAAAGACAACAAGAGGTCCAGATCTGTGACTCAGCGATTGGCTAAAGTCGCCTATTTTAGGGCACCTGTCAATCAATGCAGCCATGGTGCTAACTTTGAGTCTAGCAGTATCCATAAAAAAAAAAAAAAAAAAAGCCTGTCCAGCTCTTATGAACCTATCCACAGAGACAGAAGAGTCCATTTCACACTCTGAACACATTTATTTCTGCTGTAAAGCTTTATTTTGAAACCCAGAGCTTTATTTTGAAAGTTTGAAGTATTGTCAACTGCAGCAACGTTTTCCCTTCAGGAAGAGGAGAAGATTGGGTGGGTTTTCCTCTCAGGTCTCCTCTGCAGTCTGTTTGTGCCTCGTGTGTGTGAATAAAAATAAATATGAGAATAATCTTCGACTGAAGCTCACCTGCCGTCGTTTTCAGAGGTGACGGTTACTAAACTGCTCTCAGGGATCAAATCGATGCTCTAGAAATCCTCCAGCTGAGAACCTGCTGCTGCACACACACTCCACATTTTTAGTGTTTTTGGATGGGGTTGCCTAGCAACTGAGACTCTTTGTTGTACACAGCTGTATCATCATGCTGTAGATACATGCACACACACAACACTCCCTAATCTGAACAAGCACACCCACCAACAATCTAAATATAGACCGCCATTGAAGGAGTCAGCATACTCGTGCTGCCTCAGGGGAAGCGGAGGGTTACAGCGCCGTGTTTTATGTATGAACGCCTCGCCGCTCCTCCATCAGCAGCACGTATGTGCATCCTGTGACAGCTTTAATCACCGCCGCTGCAGAAAAC
>VUQG01043868.1:23367-33485 GCA_015106755.1 Etia nguti | reverse complement strand
TATGTGCCTCCTCCCCATGTCCTCCTCTCCCGCTCTTACCCTCTCTCTCCCTTCCCCCTCCCCCTGGGTGATGCCAGTGCTGTTGTCAGGCTGGAGCTAAAAGCAGCCAATCGTGTGGCTCTGCGTTGAGGAGCTCTGGGGTGATGTTAGGCAGTTTCATACGATGAGCTTTGCCAAATGTAGGTCATGCTTCTCTCTTTCTCTGTCTCTCTCTCTCCCTCTCTCTTACCTTTCCACACACATAAACCTCTTCACCCCTTCACACATGAACACATAGACGACGAACACATACACAGGAAAGAGATAAGCAAGCGTGTATTTTCATCACATAAGTACACACGCGCACAGCACCAGCGACACACAAAGGTGTTCATACTCGCACATTCACTAATGCAAACATGCAGAATTCATCCCAACACTCTCATGGGTTTTCACTGGAGGCAGGGTGATGCTGTGCTCGGTGGTAATGCTCTTGGTTGTCCGTTAACAACTGGTGGGTCTCTTCCCTACAGGACGAACACTTCATAAGATGCCGAGATCCATCCAAACCTAAAATTTTCCACTGATCATAAAAAAAAAACAATGATCAAACTTACATTATCCTGAACTCTTGCTGAACTGCTTCTGTCTGTGCTGGAGTATAACACAAGCAGGATTTTAAAGTCAAGAGCAGCAGTAGGAGTCAGCAGATTATACCAGGCACTAATCAGAGCCCTAAACTGAGCAGTCTGAATGGATTTAGGAAATAATGCAATAGCTGTGTGTCATATTAAAGAAATCAAATTGTTTAAATCCTGGAAGAGTGATGTGCATTGCTGTTGCATCTCCACAGTGCAACATCACCCGCCTTCAAAGTTTTTTGACTTTGTTAAAACAAAAAACAAAACTATTTAAAAGAATGAATCTGTAATATAAAGTAGTCATGAACAGATCGACCAACTTGAAGTTGCATGCCTTGCATTGCCTGTCCAGACTCGTGTTTGTTGTTTAGACTAATAATAACATGGCCACATCTCCCATTCGTTTCCTGAGTTAAGCTGCTGCAAAATGGCAAGAAATGTGTTTCTGCAGCATAATTATATATTCTTGACCTTTTGCACTAAAATCTCATCATTTATCATTGTCATTATTTTATCCTACTTAGTGAAAATGTGTGTGAAATCTTGCAGTAATTGACACATGAATTTTTTGTGTAATGGCCAAAAGTTAATTTTGTGAGGTAATGGCGACCTTTGAACAACAGGTGTGCTTGAGATATGGCATTTACAAGCACGCACAGTGACCTTCATCACTGACCTTTGACTTTCAAGATCTGATTAGTCTATTGTTTCAACTGAAAGTCTGAGCTATACTTGAAGGAATTTCCCTCAAGAGATAGGTAGATGGACACAAATACGTACGGATGTGCATGAGTAAATACAGATGGAGGGACATATAAGCCAAAAATGGATGAATGAGTAATGACATGTGCAAATCACATATCACATATCAATAGACGGTATTATTAAAATGTTTGCAGCATCTGCTAATGAATGAATAAGTTTATCCACAGACTGTCAGATCAAGTGGTTCATGACCCTGGGATTGGATTTCTTTCAAGGTTCAGAAGATGAATCTGATGGACTGTGTAATGATTAACAAGACGTTAAAGAAAAAAACATGAGGAAAATAAGAAAAAAAAGCTGTGCTACAAAGAAGTGTATTCATATTTTTGACTTTTTTTCACATCTCAGCAGAGAATTTGATTTACAAGTCGTCAGTTATTGAATGAAGAGATATGTCTAGAGGGGAAGTTACTCATCTGACATGAGACGAAGAGCCACAGCAAGACAGCGCTGTTGAATAAGGTAGCAAAGTGGTGGTGGTGGTGGTGGTAGGCGGAGGGAGCTGGTGAAATTTTAACAATCAGCCTCATTTGCTTTGCTTTTAAAAATCTGGAACTAAATCATGTCAGGCAGCTATAGAAATGTTCTGACTGCATATTTTCCATCACAGATACCCCCCCCCAATTCTATCCCACCTTAAATTATTGTGTCAACTGATACTTCCCACTATTTTTTTTTTCAGACTATATTCACATGTGAATTAACATTTGGCTCCCTTTCATGGCTCAAGGGGTGAACCTTTTCTTTTAAGCTGCTTTGTTGTAGAATATGAATTAGCATTACACCACGAGCTGCTGACAAATATACAGCATCTCTGACACACACACACACACACACACACACAAAGCTCCTCCTCAGAGAACGAATCATTTCTACTTCCCTGGGTTGCCACTGCTAGGTTGACCTATTTTTGTCCAGACCTCGCTCTCTCTCTCTCTCTTGTTCACTCACTCCAGCCCCATAATTCACCCTGCTTAATAATTCACTACAGCTTCATAAGCCTCTACTCAACTAAACAACAGACTCAGGAAAAAAAAAGCAGTTTTCACAGATGTGTATTGGAGAGTCACATAAATAGAATAACTTGTGTAGTATAGGAACTACTGTATTAAAGGAAGTATAAATAGTTTGCAAAGGGATTGGCAAAGGATGTAAGTAACTTGTCGCTGTGAGAAGTGTAACTTAGCAGGTAATTTGCATTCATCACGTGACGTTTCTCACTTTCTGCAGGGTAACAGAATGAGCCATGAATGTTGGAAAAAACAAAGATAATTGTGGTGCTTGTGGAGAGCTGTGTGTAAAACTGCAGATTATTTGCAAGTCTGTGCACAGAATCGCTCCGCCTGTTGCGATTGGATGGCCGGATTGGGCAAGAACCAATAAGGGGACCGGGAGTAAGAGAGCAGGCACACAGAGTACTCTCGCTGATACTGGGCACACCCTGTAGCCCTGTGTATGTGTGTGTGTGTGTGTGTGCACGTGCCTATAAAATTAATGTCTATATGAAGTTTATGATTATTTATATATTTAGTGCACAAAGGAACGATTTTTTTCTTTTAACTAAAAATTCTTGCATCCATTATTTTACATTTACCCTGCCCCCTTTTTAAATCTCCTCCTGAGAGCTGATGGAGAACAAAGACAACAACAATAATACTTTCCACACCCATATTGTCATTGCATTATGAATAACTGCTGCATCTCTGCAGCTTTTCTATAAGCCCGTGTACCTGTGTGCGTCTTTAAATTTGATGCACTTATTTCTTCATTTACTTGCTCTAATTCTATTGGCTTTAGCCTGCCAGATTATTTTGCCTTCCAGGGTCATTTTGTAAATGTACACTTATTTGTTACCTTGATGCGAGGTAGTTGAGAATAATGGTACCGCTATAGCCAGCAGCCACATAGCTCAACTTTTCTCTGTAAACAGTGGGAAACAAATAGCCTGCCTCTGTGCAAAAGTAACAAAATCTCACCGGCAAGCTGACTAATTAATAACGGGTTCGATCTGTACCAAATGAATTTGTGGTTTTACATTTTTTTTTACACTGAGAGCAGTGACATAAAAATAAAATCATATATCCTCATATCATGGCAAAGGTGACATGAGGATGGTTTTTTTTTGCTAATGTAATTTATTTGTGAAGGATTTTTGTTTTTAACTATCCCTTCAGTGCCTTGTGTCTGTGGATGAGCGTGCTCGTTGCACCAGGACACAGATGAGTGAGGGAGAGGCAGAAAGTGTTGGGAGTTAGATTGAAAGGTTTCAGCATTTTGCTCTGAATCTGCTCATCATCTGGCCAATAAGTGTACTTTTTGTCAAGAGGAACAACCTAAGTACATCGTGGAAATGCATCACTATGTACAGAATGCTTAAAATATTCATAAATGAATCAAATATTAATATAAGTTGGCATAATTAAATTAAAGTTTTATGTGATTACAGCAGTTCGTTCAGGAGGCAGACTGCACTTCATCTATGTAGATATATTTCCTAGAGTAACTATTGTTGTACTGGATGAAAACTTTCTTCAGCTGATTACCTCTCTGCAGACACATGAAGTCCACCAGGCAGATATGTTAAAGAACCTGCTTCCTGCTGACACGAGGGTACCTGCTTTCCCTTGCTTCAAATCAATAGCTGCAGGGTTATAGTTTTGATGTTTAGTAAATAAAATCTGCAGCTTTTATACCTATCATTTATAGGTATATAAATGATTTATAGCTATTATTCACTAGACTGGTACATCGACATAAATGATAAAATCCTCTCTTTACTTTCATGTCATATTTCCACCAATGAGAGTGCAAGAAGAGCAGGGTGTCGGCTGCATGAGTGTGTACGATGCCGTAGTCTGATCGATGTGACAGTGAGAGTGAGTCTCCTCGAAGAAGCTTGGCCTTATTGCTCTTCTCTTCCACGCTGTCCCTTCACACACATGACATACTCTGTCTCTCACTGTCACACACACACACACACATATACAACATTGTACAATGACTACAGATTTCTTTCCTTCTCCCTCTATCTGTCGTCTTTTTTTCCCCCATTATTCCATCACAGTTGAATCTTGGAAGCTGGCTTTAGTTATCACAGGCTCACAGTTCTATGTTCTCCGCTGACTACATACTGGTCACTATCAGCCATTCAGCATCTAAACTGTCACAACTCTTACTTCAAATTCAAACAGGAGGAACACTCCACGTAGAAATGCAGAAGTTATTATTGATATTATAAGTCCAGTTTCTGAAGCTGTGAGCTGCCAGGGAATGGTACTAGCTCTGGTTTTATAAAAATATGGGATCATGTAATGATAGACATTGTTCTTGATTCACACATTGATCACCAAGCAAGCAAAAACAAAAAATGATTAACAGATTAAAAGAGCTTTCTTAAGTACGTAAGACTCAAGGCACCTGATGACCTCAGAATCACAGATTAAATCACTGATTACATGATTATTTGCACCATAAGGATGTATTTATTGAATAAGCTTTCATATGGAATTTGAGTTTGTCCACCTAATGACTGGAAATCAAATCATTCGGCAATCTTACAGCTCTGCTTTGGTCTTTATTAACAGCTGAGTGAAATGTCAGCCTCTTTATTTGTGGAAGGCTCGACTCAGCCATATGCATTAGTGGAAGACTGTGTGTCTGATGTTTGCTGCTGTGCAGGTAGTGTCTTTTGGGGATTTTTCCTTTGAAAACAGCTGCTTGCAGCAGCCAAACAGACACTGATAGCTTAACAATCAGGTTAAATTCCCAATAAAGTCGACCCCTGGTATTCGCGGGGGTTTGGGACTAACCGCCTGTGAATAGCTGAAATACCTAAGACTCCCTCTAAGAACGCTAAAAACACCAAATATACCTTATAATATCATCCTAATGAAAATAATTAGCAAATATTTCAGATATGGTCTACGAAAAAATCTGTGAATAAGCAAATTTTTCATGAATAATTCGGAGTTCTGTTCTAATCTGCGGATACACGAATACATGGGGGTTGACTGTATAGCTCTGTAAAGCCATGAGAAGCTGAAGATTAAGGTGAAAATTATGTTGTCATTTGATTCATAATTATTATTTTAAAAAAATGGAAAATTTGATTGGAGCAATGTGTAGAATAAACGTAGGCCGGCACGAGTAAACTGCAGAACAGTACCAGAAATACCAGGAGCTGCTGTCTGGCTCTTCCTTATTTCTTTACTACCACGTTAACTCTGCTGATTTTTCAGCTGACTTCTTACGAGAGATCTGTCTTGGAGATTTCCTCTTTCATCTAGGTACTGCAAAGATGAAATGCATCTGGTGATCTTGCAGGATTTTAGAATAATATGAAAATAATTAAATACGAAATCTCAAAAACAGTCCTTTTGACTTTGTGACCACTGACCACAATGACTGTATCTTCCAGGGAAAGCATTTCTGGAAGACCCAGAAAGCATCAGCATAACTACAAAACAAAAGTTTTCACAAGACCCTGCACAATCCTGTGAGAAACTAAGCAAACTATGCCAGAATTAGAAAACAGTGCTCACAGAAACTGCAAAAAAAATACCAGAGTTACATGTCAGAGTCTACAGATCTCAGTTAGCTCAAATTCATGACAGTACAACGACTGTATAAGTATGGCTTGTTTTGGAGACACAGGACTTGGACACCATGTAGTCACTGATTCGCTTATGAACTCCTCTGTATACCAACGTATTCTAGAGTCAAATGTGAAGCCATCTGCTTATGTACAAGAGAATGGCTGAAAAAGAAAGCAATGAAGATGTTGCAAAAACCAAGTCAAAGTCCAGACCTTATCCCGATTGCAATGCTGTGGACCTCAGGAGAGCTGTGCAGAAAAATAGAAGCCCTCAGACCAGAATAAACTGAAGCAATGTTGCAAAGAAGAGTGGACCAATAATGTGAGAGACAGATAAAGCCATACAGAAAATGATTAGTTCAAGTTATTGCTGTTAAAAGGGGGTATTGAATCATGGCGCGTAGAGCTCTGTGAAAATTATTTGCATGACTGTAGTTTATCTCTTTTCTGTGAATGAGATCCTACTACAGTGAAGTCTTTGTCATTACATTTAAGCTTTCTTTCATCACTTGTGACAGAGAATCATTGTTTGCAGTGGAGATCCTGGTGTTAGCGATGCAAACAACAATGGATGTCTCGTGGCGTCCATGCAGTATCTCTGCAGTTGCTCTAGGCCTGATGCAAATTTCTAGTCTTAAGGAGGTGTGTGTCAAGTCAGAACACACATCACGAGTGATGAAGTGATCACATACATAGTCATGTGTGCTTGTTAGTAAAGATCAAGGTGTACAGAAAGTTATTAGAAGCATAAGCTTAGCAGGTGTGTTCTGCAAGTTACTGGGCTAACAGGCTTTTTAGCAAATGTATCTCTCTGGCTATTAAAAACAAGTGAAGCAGAAAAAAAGAGCAAGCGAAATAATATAATGACAAATTCAGTAAAAATATATAATAATTCTTTAGTAATAACTTCAACGTACTAAACATTAATACCTCATCTGTGCCAGATCTTACTTGGCAAGATTTTAAAAGGTTTTGCTGTTTTATGTGGAGAACACAACTTTTCAAAGCTAAAAAGAAAACAAATAAAGCACTTTGAGCCTGGGAAGAGATAGCAGCGGATTGAGGAGATACTCACACAGATTTTAACCCCCTACTGGGGGATTTTGCTTGCATTTAATCCCCTCAGAGTTTAAGCAGACTGTGGTGGAGCTTTTATTTAAAATGCTATTATTTTTTTTAGCATGCTGTCACTAAATTTAAGATTTTGATTTTCTAATGAGTATGTTGGCTTTACAGAAAATTTCTGCCAATTTTACACTGTCTGCAGGTCCCAACTCTCGAAATAAACTGAACGTGTCTCTGTGGCTCTTACTGTACGTGTTTGAAACAACCCATCTCAGCCAAGGCTCACCAAAGCTCCTCACAGAATTCTCAAACTGTCAGGGTGTCACGGTGAGGTATGACTGCGACATACACCACATAGACAAGTTCACAAAAACGAAAGAGTTTCTTTCTGCTTAGGAACAATCCAAAATACCACCCAAATTTTTGTCTTAACTTTTCAACTTAGTTGTCAGTTTTTTCCAACAGCTTTTAAGGACTTCTGAGCAAAATCAATCTGCTGAGGAACATACAACTAAAAGCTCTGCACAGCTACTAAATAGACGCGGTGGTGAAACTGCTTTATAAAAAAGTATTTCCCAGGTTAAGTCTATATGTCAATATCCACGGTGATTCATATAAATAAAAAAGAAAGCACACGGGCATCACAGGGCAGCATAGCATTTCAGGATTCCAAAGTCAGTAAGTGGAGACAGTATATTCTCTTCCAGTATTTATCTCTTTATTTCATCAGTTAGTTTGTGCTGTGTATTTATAGTGAAATACTTCTTTTTAAAACCCTCTTTATCTGCTGTCTGCTTGAAATGTTTTGATAAAACATTTGAGGCTATAAAACTGCTTAGCGTAAATTTACAAATCCCCTGAAAGTCTCAGGAATTGTCTTCATAGTGTTCTCACCTCACAGTCTGAGATTTAGTTTACCCAAACATTGGTCTGACACAGTGTAAGGCTTTTATGCTTAAATTTTGATCAGTGGCAGGTTAAGGCGTCACGTAGGACTAGAGACCAGTCAGCGACCATCAAGAAACCACAGGTTTCTAGGGAAATCTTTGTATTCTGTAACTGTGTGTAAAAAGGTACATGGTGCGGTACTGCAAACCTTCTTGCGATTGCTTTGGTTAATAGTACATTTCTACGGTGGCCAGCAGTTTGCGAGGAAGATGCTGTCTTGTCTGCAAACACTTCCAAATGACTTGGCTAGCGGTAGTGAAACAGTGAAAAGTGCTACAGAAATCACAAATGGAGACTGAGACCTTTAAAGCATATCGTGTGCCTTTTGAAATATGTTGGCTGCAGTGGAAAATAAGGCACAATCTTTATTTTGAAGGTGAGCCCTCTGTGTTTCCAGTTCAAGTTTCACTATCGCTTGGAAAGTAAATGGTGAGTTTTTGCAGACAAGTCAGCAACTTTAATGC
Source organism: Etia nguti (assembly GCA_015106755.1). Classification (NCBI taxonomy): domain Eukaryota; kingdom Metazoa; phylum Chordata; class Actinopteri; order Cichliformes; family Cichlidae; genus Etia; species Etia nguti. Next base: position 25,029 of record VUQG01043868.1, on the reverse strand, counting down.
AAACTAATAAAAATGGCAACAAAGGCAATCACAAGAAGGTTTGTGACCGATTTTACCTGGCGACGGCCAGCAAGCTGCTACAAGCAGCAAGTGAGAGATCATTTTAATGTTGGACTCAAAGAGTGAGCATATGGGTGCGTAAACACAGACCTGTGAGAGAGAAACTCCTAAAGGAATACATGGAATACATGTATCAGCCCCATAAGATGGATGAGGTTTCTATGTATTTCAGGTTTTTGGGCATCATTTACTGAATTATATAGCACAAATTACATCATTAAAAAATCATTATAGAATGGTAGAGTTATATATTAAAATAGGTACCATTTGTTGCACAGGAATTAAAAATAGTTCTTACTGTGCTGACATGTATAAATTAGAATTCATGTTCCTTTGTTCTAAGAGTTTAAATAAGAAAATATATGAAAAAAAAAACCCCAGTTTGAAAACAATTTGACTGCTCTTTCTCCAAATTAATAATCTAGACTTCCCACAATAGACTTTCATGGAGCTTCATGCTTCTGCTACAACAGGACACGAGATAACAAGATCAGTTTCAGTCGTATCCAATCTATCTCTTTACCATGGGGTTAAGAGAGGTATTTACTGTCTAAATCTGTTTAAAGGCTTTGAAACTACAGCCTTGTTATACATTACTGTGCCTTTGAGAACCAGTACTTTACCCTGTCTTTATTTTTGCTTATACTATAGTTTTTCCAAGTTGCAGGGTAAATTTAGAGGGTAACTAATGGCACATACATCTTGCATTTAGAGGCAACCTGTTGAATGCCTGGTTGGGATGGACAGCAGGTATACAAAGGGCACACAGGTTCACATATAAAGTCCCATCAAAGGTTATTTTTAAACAACAGAAGCTCCTTGGATGACATCAGGAAAACATCACGATGCATTTGTTTGCATTTAAGAACTGTGATTGCTGAAACCTAATCATAAAAAAGTCTGATAATGGTGAAGTCACTGCACCTAGATATTGTAGAGCAAAACTGGATATTTTGTTAGAAAAAATGCTCAGTCATATTCAGTAATAACCTGCTTCTGTGCAGTTTAAATTAACAGCATTTCATTCTCAAATGGATAATGTAATGTATAACTATGTTATATAAAGATAGCATTTAGTGTGTTAACCTAGCCACAACGATCAACACAGCACACTGAATGATTAACACACAGGAAATATCTATATTCACTAAATAGAGGGCTCAGTAAAATGGTAACCTTATGGTAGGATTAGCTGGCATGTCTAATGCTAACAGGCAAATGCTTTTTTTTCACAAACGCTAAGAAAATATGAAAATATCATTTTTTGCTTCACTTCCTTGCATAAAGCAACTCTACTTTCTAACTTTCTTTGGCATGGTTGCGTTTCAGTAACTGTTCATGTAACGTATCTCTGAAGCGTAATCGCTAGCACTAGCTAGCTGCTAAGCACTTGTTTGTGCAGTTTCCTTTTTGCTGTAAAGCAAATCTGATTTTGCGTGGAAAAATTCCAGCTTGGTGGCAGCAATTACAGAATAATTTACAGGCAACCCTTTTAAAATGAAATCTATTTTTATATGTTTATTAAAAAATAGATTTCATAAAAAAAAAAAAAAAAAAAAAAAAAAAAAAAAAACCTTTAAAAAAAATTTTTAAAAAAATTCA
>VUQG01043868.1:3418-13418 GCA_015106755.1 Etia nguti | reverse complement strand
AGTTTCTTTTAAAGTTCTGCTTTTCCACATTCTTCAGGTTATTTACTACACACGAAACAGCAACAGCTTTTAGCAGGCTATAATACAAGCTTGACAGGTAGTGCATTTAAAAAAAAATATATATAATAAGCAAAGCAGACAGATTAAGGAAAAAAAAGAGTACTTGAACATAAGCTAAAACTGTTTCAAGGTTAAAAAAAATCTGTTTAACCTAAGGAAAGTGCTATATTCAACATAATTCTCCAAGTGCAGTATCCAATATTTCTAAGTTATAAAATAACAATAAATGATACCATACTTTATTAAAAATGGCATTTTCTATTAAAAAAAATAAGATGTTCCATTGATGGCCATCACATTTATTCAAATAAGATACAGTGAAGGGTGTTAAAGCTGGTTCCCCTAATAAATTTAAGACAACAGCGACATATCAAAGGGCTTAAGAACACGGGCAACAGTATCCATTATAAATTACATCTGCATAGTCAAGCACTAATACAAATGTTGCCAAGCACAAGGACACAAGCTTTAGAAAGAAGCTTGGGTAGGGAAAAAGCATGCCCATAATTAAGTAAGTCTATTGATTTTTGTCCCCTAAAATTTGCTGGATTAATTTCGCAATCAGCAGAACTAAACAAAATAAGTGTGAGCATTTCTAAATGCCCTGACACAGTTGTTTCTATCTAAGGTCCTGGCTGCAATCCATACAGGACTTTGAGCCTGGTGCTATTTTCCCCTAACCTTAACATCTCTGAGATATTTCTTGTAATATCCTTTGTAATATCCTCTGTAATATCCTTAAGGAACAACAACAAACTGTTTTGTTGGCTGTGTAATGAAATGTTTGTCTCAAAGGTGTAAAATTAGAACATGATCACTTAAGATTAAGGCAAGCACCACTGACAGCGAATTTATGTGGCTTATTCTTTAAGATTAAATCTAGACGCGTTGACGTTTCTTGATTTTTGGCATGTGGCTAATTAGGAGTTGAGTTTAATTTAATTCAATACACTGATCCTTTTTAAGGAATTTCTTTTCCAGATAAATGCTTGTGAGAATGGCATCTGTCTCAGGGAGCAGGTACATCCTAAAATGCCTTGAGGAGCAGATCTCCTGAGCTGGATGAATCAGTGAAGCCAACGAAATTTAAATCCCTGATGCTGAGCAAAGGAAAGATCACTTGAAAGGTCACAGAGAAATTATCCATGCACTAAAAAAAAAAAAAAGAAAAAAAGAAGAGGTGATTGCTGCACCTTGAGAGACTTGGCATCAAATCAAAGGCTGGCTTGCTGGTTCGAACAAGTCATGCCTACAAGTAAGTTTCTTCCCTGAATATACCAACATTACAGGCCCTATTATCTGCAGCCATTCCTAAGCAGCGGAGTTGCAGCTCAACTATGACCAATTCCTGAAAGCCATAGTGGACACCAACTGCAGTGGCAGTAGCCACTAAAAACACCTCTATATAGTGAAGAAGAAACAACTGCTAAGGGTTAAGGAAATACTAGTATCAGATGCCCAGATCTCTCTGGTCTGATCGCAATGGCACAAGATGGAAATTCAAACTTGGGAAACAACCAAAACATCTCTGATGGTATACCCAGTAATATCTAAATGATGTGTGTGTGTGCAAACATAGATTCTACCGGCTAAAAGGCACAGATGCATTTTCCCCTCACTCTTCTAACACTTTCTATGCCTTCATTGATTAGTTTCAAAGTATGGCTGCATATGCTTCTTTTGACAACAAATGATTTTTCTATATTCTGACCTTTAGACAAAATCTGTCCAATTTGGCCAAGTAGACTGAGGAGAAAAGCTAACTATTTTCTGCACTGAGAGCTCTAAAAATTCAGAACAACGCACCCCAACATAAGGCTATACAGGTCAGTAAAGTACTTACCTTTATCTACTGTTTAACGATTCATTTTATGTGCATATTTTTGGCCGCCTCTTTATGTCTCCAATATTGTTCTTTCTGCAGTTCTGTTGTATTTGTAATTCAAAACACCTACAATATTACAAGTTTTTTGTCTGTCATGGCAGAAAAATAAAACCTCCGAGCGTGAGAACAGTAATCGAGAGGCTGCTGTTTGAGCAAAGGTGCGACATGCAGTGCAGGCATTAGAGGTGGATATTAGAATCGATGAGTCACAGCTGGAAATTCATCTGTTTTTAAACCACTGACTGATGCACTGTATTTCATATTCGGAAAGGCATGAATACACTTTGCAATTGTATTATTTGAGAGTCACTTTAACATAATGACACGCAAATAGGTGGCATGCTGGGTGGGTCCAGATAGTTTCATTTATTTGGGCAATAAAATATTCCATTTTGCTTTATATTTCCTAATTTATTGAGGATTTAAGCACAACAAAAACTAGACAGGTTCCCAGAGAAAACATTAGTAGCCATATCGAAATCAGTAACACATTATGATACCCTGCAAAGAAATTCATGATGTTACTGTCTTGCCTTGAGACAAATAAAATAACCACAACACTGTTATTCCTCCTTGAGAAGGGAGATCATCTACAAGGTTGTCAAAACTCCCTGGGCAGTTTAATGACAAATCCGTACATTTCGACCCTGCCTGCATGTGTGCACTAACCCTTGTCGAACCATGCTTGTAGAAATTTCGGCTTTGTTTACATTGTGATTTATATAGCTGAAAAGATTCTTTACCCCAGGAAATATAACTTGGTACCATCACAATATTCAGACTGACTGCAGCAGACTGCAAAATACTGTTATACCATTATTTAATATTTAAATGGTTAGCCTGATGAATCCAAGAAATGTGTCATCTTTTATCCAATCAGTTATGAATTAAGCACACAAACCTTTTTCTAATTTTATTTTATTTTTTAGATAAAATCTTTAAATATTCATATTTAAACTCTGGTGATCACTGGAAGAGAATGAAACAAGCTTGTAGACCAAAGAGAAGACCGGCTAATATGATGCAAACTGTGAAAGGACTGACTAATTGCTATAAACAATGACAGTCTGCCTCTTTCAGAGTCACTGGTCTATTCATACTGTTCGCTGGGACTGTCTGTCCCCGATAAACATTGCAACACCCTGTGGTGTTTTCATGCTGCTCCAAAGACTTAATCAGTTCGCAAAGGAAGTCAACAGACAAGGCACAATAACAGGCGATGAATCATGGGACAAGGGACAGAGAGCTAGGGGCTGTTTAAAATGACCCTCTGTGAGCACCACAGCTTATTCATCAGAACAAAACGGGAGCAGCGAGGATAAAATCCATCTCATCATCCACCAGATGTATCGCCTCAAGTAGAACCCGTTCAAACTCATGTTCATGCATGCGATTATTTTTAAAATACACATCAGGAAGTGTGGTGCTTACTACTCCAACCAAGGAGTGCGTGCAGGCAACGGACCACATGATGCATGTGCTATGCCAAGGATGCTTTCTCCTGTGTAGAGAGTGCATGAAGCGAGACAGAAAAGGTAGATGAAGCAGAATAAAATGGTGTGCTGACGCCTAGCCAATCAGAACAATCACACAGGTCTTTCTGTGCTGCAGCACGTATAAGAAGTTGGATGAACACCATTATCCCATAAACTAAATTCTTGATCATTTCGACACAGGTACCTGCCGTTAATCATACAGAGGAATTAATGCAGAGCCATTCAGATAAGAGCATTAAACCACTGTAAAGCCTCTATCTTACATTGGCTCACTTGGTAAGTTTGAAATTTTTGTGGCCAGGGGGGCAATTGAGGAATTAATTGAGGAGAACTGCAGCAATCCAATCCCATAGCCCACAAACATAAAACTGTTGATTAGTGTTAATGGTGAATTAAAACTGCTACAACAAGAAGACAAGCATCTTGTCACTTGCTAGGTATATAGCTGTGTGCAGACAAGGGATACTTTTTTAAAAGCTCTTCTACACCATGGGGTTTTTAATCTGTCAACAATTACCTTGAATAGCACACCCCTATAGGCTTGTATGCCTCATCCATCCCTCCCTGCTTTTTCCTTTCAATTTTCTACAACCATTATACCCTTGGTCACAAATTAAATGGCAATGAATGGCATTAAAAAGATCCCTTAGCGGAGCACCAAAGCAGATAATAGAATCACCTCAATGGTTCTCCAATGTCTAACAATGAGAGCACAACTGTGTTGGATGTGGGTTGATCTTGAGGACATTATACTTTGCCATTTTCTACACTTCTACATTATTACAAATATGCCGCTACTCATTTTTATAACACCAAAAAACTAGGTTCCATTTCTAAACCCTAAGGGTACTTATCATAAATTGCTCACTGTGGTCTAACCTACACAGTCTTGTGATAAAATGCAAACACTGCTGTTTGCTGTTTCAGTATGAAAGAAACAATCCTGCAAGAGCATCACGGCATTGGCAGCATGGCTCTGGACTAACTGATGGGCGAGCCTAACAAATGTGCAACTTCTGGAAACAACATGTATGCAAATTTAAAATGCAGACTATGTGTTTGGTTTAAATTGAAATTCCGGTAGTATCTAATACTCCTTTGAAGTTTGAATCTTAAGCTCACAAGAGTGAAAATAGGAGAGGAAAACACATTGAAGAGATAAACTTTTATCTGTTTCTCAAGAAGGCACCAAGAAGGCAGCATCACCTTACAGGTAATGAATAGTGACATCCTACAATATACCTACTCCTTTTTACTTAAAAGTTCTTGCATTTCTTCTCTCTAGTGCTTCTGACTCCACCATAGCTGTAATTATATTTCCTGGTCCCGTCTCTGTCCTTTATTATATCCTATGTCAGGTACTCAGCAGTATGTGTATTTATTTCACTTCATCTACCTGTGATTCTAATGCCTTCCACCCTGTGTTCCTGACTCCAAAGGAACTACGGCACGACTGATCCATGGTATCTGAAGGGAGGTCTTGGTTGCCTCATTTATACAGTCTGTTATATGACCAGTGAGCTGGCTCTGTCCCAGAGGCAGACAGCCATTATGAAGACTGACTAGTCAAAGCAGCGCCCACACATTTGGCAGGCTGGCACGGCTGCCCTCTGTTGCCTCTTTTTAAACAACCCCATTCTTTAACAGCAGAATGTTGACGCCTCCTTAATAAGTGGAGAGCTCAGGTGCCCCAATGAGCTATCCTGGAATCTGGAGAGATTTTGAAAATTAAATCCTCTTTACGCTAGATTTGCAGCAATGATAGTGGCTGCAATCTCTTCCGTCATATACGAAGTGATGTCATGGACACAAATGGGCAGAAAAAGAGATGGAGAGAAAGAAGAAGTGTGTGTCTATGAGACCGAGATACACGGACAGAGTTGGAGAACAGACTGGCTATTAGGCAGAGCCTTCTGTCGCTTCAAAACTCCCCCTCCCCTGCATCCAAGCCCTCACTGTGAAGGACACCCAGACAGACAGCCCAGAAAACCTGGGCTCCAGACTGTCACAACGCTCATCTTGCCAGATAAAAGTCTCATATGCCTCATGCGTCCCTCCCTGCTTTTTTTTCTCTGCTGAATGTTAAACACACTGTGGAATTAAAGGACTTCCATCAGAGTGCAGCAAGAAGATCTTTGGCTTGCAACAAACAAAAAGATTAACAGTTATGATCTCTACCACATAACTGACTTTAACGCTCAAATTTCAAATGCACACCTGGTGCAAAGATGCCAAAGATTAACATCAAGCTTTAAAAATGGTGCTTCACAAACTAAGACTAGTCAGGATACAACTCTTTTGTTTTACTCCTGCAGAAGCAGCATGGTTAGATACAGAAATTCCACACAGTGAAATACAAAGTGTTGGGGCGTAAAGTCTCCCCAGTGTCCCCTGACTTATAAAACTTTATGAGTACTAATGCATCCTGTAAAACATCACTCATAAAATTCTGCCTTTTGAAGGTCACATGCTGTTATTGCATACTTCATCATCAGCAAACGGGAAGCAATTTCCTTTTTTATTTTACTTTATTTATTTATTTTTTGTTTTTGAAAGCTAGACCTTTATCTGTAATCACAGGTGAATAAAAATAACGTCTGCTTTACATGTACAACTCTCTATATGATATACAACACTCATAAATAAAAAAACCCCCAAAAAACTAGAGTGTTAATTACCTACAACAAAAAAGTTATGAACAAATCGTTTGAAGGGGAAATGAGGATGGGCAAATGGGGCTGACTTCAGAAAAAGCTATTAATTTTTCGTTCACATCCCTCCCCTCAGAGAATAATGCTGGATTAAGGTGATTTTGTAAAGTGCATGCTAAATCTCCCATTAGAATCCTGAGGTAGTTAAATCCAAAGCATCTCCTCATTCCTCTCTACCCAATACTATAAATCTACATGGTGACAGGGCTTGTCGTGAGGCTGCTGAATTAAACATGCCAACCGTCGCACACTCCTACTTCCTCTCACTGCCAGAATAACTGATCAGAGGGGTAAAGTGGGGACTGGAAGAGGCACAGTGCCTTGGTGTGTGATGTGACATTGTTTCCTATGTCCAACTGTGGAAGGGAGATGTTTTCCAGAAGTGTGAGAGTATGTGTTACTGCCGTTTCTGTGATGACAGTTCATACCTAAAGCCAGAGGTTTGATAAGGCACTGATTCATAGCCCCTTGGCTGAGCCTGCCGCTGTTGCCCTGCTACATCTTCACCAAGCTGAAATCAGACCTGTAATTTCACCCGAAGGCTAACGCGATGTGATACGCAAGTGTACATGTGTCTGTGATTAAAGTGGACATGGGTCAGACAGCATGAGGAAGGCATCTGTGCGTGAAAGAACGAGGAAACCATCTCTTGTGAAGAGATGGTTTCCTCGTTCTTTTCGTCTCTTCCCTAATTACCTGATCCATGTGAGTGTGTGTCTGAGTGTTGTTTGTGTGGCTTTTAGAATGAATAATGAATGTTTATACAGAGTGTGACACCTTTTGAGAGATTTTACTGTGTGTGCATGAGCTCTGCATGCACAAAAGGGTGCATGGCCAAGTCTTATCAGATCGAATATGACAATCTGCCTTGTGGACAGAACCCTGAAAGAGGGACTGTGTGTGTGTGTGTGCGAGCGTGAGAGAATAAGCAAATAGATTACAGAGAGCCTATTTTTCCTATTTGTAAATGGGCAAAATTTTTTGACAAGAACAAGACAGGAGAAGAGGAAACTCTAATTGCCTAATCCATTTCCTGTACGGTATGTCGATTCTGCCTTCCCAAGGCCAAATCATTTTATTTTCATGAGCAAACAAAACTCCTAAGCACTACTAGACAGAATATGCAACATGCCAAATCCACTAATTATAATCTGGCTGGTCAATTTCTCATTCTCACTGACATTTCCAAAACCCTTATAGTCCAGAAGGGTGTACTATAAAGCAAGATTAATGGCTTAGCGAGCCGTGTCGATCTTAAAGTTTTCTGTGATTTCTGTGTCACAAAAGTGGCTCCATTTTTACCTGTCTAAATCACTGCAGTAACTCATACTGAACACATAACCTGGTTGGGAGCAGGTTACATTCAGAATTTTGGTTTAAAATTGACTGGGAGTGACAGTTTTTACTGATTCTTTTATTTACAGCATAGATGGATCAATGAATGTTTTTAAGTGCGTTATAGATTCTCTGCTGGAGAACAGATTTTATATGCGTAAGTTGTTTAGCAATACCTACCTAAAACCACAGTGCAAACTGCGCTGTCATGGGAATGTTCGTGTTTTGTGATGCAGAAAATATAAAAATGTTGTTATAATTGATTCTAATCTGCCGTTACGCCATTTTTGCACTGCTGGAATTGCAGAACACAGAATTCACACCAAGAATATCCCTTCAATCAATAAAATCAATTTCACTGTCATCTTCCAACAAACTAAAGTGATTTTCACATCTCTGCCCTGACCGGTTGGGGGTGAGTGGAGGAAGACAAAACAAAGACGTGCTGTGAAATAGAGTCATAGATGGCTCTAGTAAAGGGATCTAATTTAAAGTTTCTGAGCATCATGTAAGGAATAATCATCAGTACCCACAGCCCTTGCATCATCAAAATAATTACCTTGAATTAAAAAGTTTATTTTACCACTCTTCGTGCTTATTTGCAACAGTCTTGCATTATTGTATTTATTTTTATGTTTCATGATTTGTAGAGATTTTTAATCCCCATTTTACCATCCTTATCTGACAACATCTGTGGTTGTAGTAGGCGGGACTCACAGGAACCATTTTGAGTGGAAGAGTCATAAGAGACTGAAGCTGGGGTTTTAAGTTTTGTCAAGCCAGCTAATGCAAAGAAAGCCTGGATGTACTGAATTTTGTTCGTACTGTTGACTCATGTTGGAGGTTAATAAAAATAAAGCAACAGTTTACTTACACTAGGTAAGTAAACTTCTTATTTGCGGATACACTACACTACTAGATACGTGTGTCTGTTTCCATTCAATTCAATTTAATTTATACAGCGCTAAATCGCAACAAGAGTCGCCTCAAGGCACTTTATATTGTAAGGTAGAGCCTACAATAATACATACAGAGAAAAACCCAACAATTATATGACCCCCTATGAGCAAGCACTTTGGCGAAATGTGGGAAGAAACCTCCAGCAGAACCAGGCTCAGGGAGGGGCGGGGCCATCTGCCATGACCGGTTGGGGCATACATACATACATACATCCGTATATACATACACATACATATTAATGTGTAGCCAATTGTCTGCCCATCAGCTGGGACTACTTCCTTTTTGCAGAATTTGTCAAATTCCCAATCACTACAGTATTAAACATAATGATTTTAGTAATTCCAATAACTTTTATGTCGTCCCACAGTAAAGTAATGCCATTTACTGTTCCCATATGGCAAATGCTAATTAATGAGGTCATCGTGCATTGTGTGACATGTTTATTAAATACACTGCAACCAAAATTGGTATGTTCACACAAGGGCACTTAGTGTTTAGGTTATAGCTAAGTATAGTATTATTATTGATTTAGACTTGTGTGGTGAATCTCCAGGAGCCTATGACATAGCTTATGCAAGTGGCTGATGCTGTTGCCAGCATTCATGCTTGTGCGTGGTGCATTATCTGTTAATTACTGTGTCTCGGACATAAAACATAAAATGTTGGGACTTTGCTCCTTCCTCAATTCCCACCCTTTGTTGTGGTCCTTTTTTTTTCTTTCTTTCTAGGCACTTCTTTGTACTTTCTCTCAGGTCTATTCCGGTATTTTCATTAATCTCCCTCCAGGAATTTGGCAACATCTGTGAGTCCTTATATTGAGGCTATCACGGTTGATGTGTGCTGTATAAATGTGACATGTATTTACATTTCTAGTGAGCTGCACATCATGTTATGGTGTAGGTTACACTGTAGGGTTTTTAAACGTGCATGTTGTTATGACCTATGGTTTAACCGGCGTTCGGTGTACCTAATGCGTCTCTGTTTTTTTGCTGGTTGAAAATTTAAAATCCCTTTCCTGTCTACCTTATGTGTTACTGTAAAGCAGGAGCTGTAAAAAAAAAACCTACAAACATCTACCAGATAATAAAATATTCCTCAACAACACAAAATCCAAAGCAGAAGGTTATTTCAATACCACTGCGGCATGTGCTTTGGCATGTGATGGACGTACAAGGAGAATATGCAGATGTGCATCTTTGATACAGCAATTTAGCTCCTGCCGACTCTCTGTCATTGCACTTCCTCAGTCACCTTCCTCACTTCTTCTTTGTTGTTCTTGCTTTCTTCTATTCAAATAAGCAGAAATACACACCAACATTCACACTCTGCAGAACAGACAGACAATCACTCAACAAGTTTTTATGGGGGAAAGTAAGCAGTAATTAACACAATTGGATTTCTTTTTAAAATTTTTTTATTTCTGATACTAATTCCTCATGGTCTTTCACCGAGTTTGTGTGGCATCTAGGACAATGTTATGATCAGACAAAATCGCTACAGATGTCTCAACGAGTAATTTAATGAGAGGGGGGGGGGGGGGGGGGAGGGGAGGA
>VUQG01043866.1:35662-51271 GCA_015106755.1 Etia nguti | reverse complement strand
GTGTGGCCAGTGCAGGGACTGGGAATCTTGTCAAAGTTGAGGGACACATGGATTCCACTCAGTATCAGCAGATTCTGGAGACCAATGTCCAGGAATCAGTGACAAAGCTGAAGCTGCGCCGGATCTTTCAACAAGACAACGACCCGAAACACTGCTCAAAATCCACTAAGGCATTCATGCAGAGGAACAAGTACAACGTTCTGGAATGGCCATCTCAGTCCCCAGACCTGAATATTATTGAAAACCTGTGGTGTGAGTTAAAGAGAGCTGTCCATGCTCGGAAGCCATCAAACCTGAATGAACTAGAGATGTTTTGTAAAGAGGAATGGTCCAAAATACCTTCAACCACAATCCAGACTCTCATTGGAAGCTACAGGAAGAGTTTAGAGGCTGTAATTTCTGCAAAAGGCAGATCTACTAAATATTGATGTAATTTATTTTTTTGTGGTGCCCAAATTTATGCACCTCCCTGATTTTGTTTAAACAATTATTGCACACTTTATATAAATCCAAGAAACTTCATTTCACTTCTCAAATATCACTGTGTGTGTCTCCTATATGATATATTTAAATGACATTTTTTATTGTAACAACCAACGATTTATACAGGAAAATAATGACTATTAACAAGGTTGCCCAAACTTTTGCATCCCACTGTATGTTAGTTGTCCCATCATTTGTAGGTCCAAATATTTAACGTTGGGAGTCATTCTTCAACCTACACTTCGTGGCAATATTCAATCAGACTTCACAATAGCTCAGATCAATCTGTTCATACCTCATGCTGGGCCTTGGTATTGTAGCTCCTCTCCCTTTGTGTCAACTTTCTGCTGATTGACTTTGACAAAAACAGCAGTGAGGTGGGGCTGTTTGCCTGACATGACCAAATTAGGATTATCTGTTCTCGATGACACCATACCAAAAGGTACTGTTAGCTGTCACTTTGTCACAAGGGTCATAAAAGCAGGTAGCTCTGCATATTTGATTTGGTGGAGTTTTACACCAGATGTCCTTCCTGATACAATCCGAAAAGAATTTATGTTTCCAGCTGGAACTCAGTTGGCAACCTGCTAAGCAAAGGTGTAAAATCACCCAAAACTAAAAACTTTTGCATAAATACACTAACAAAAAAAATAAATGGTCTATTGACTATTTTTTTTTTTTTTTAAATGTACTTTTCCTGAATTTATGATCGCCTCTAACGTCATGTCTACTGACCTCTCACCAGTTCATTGTTAGTGGAATTGTGTCCATTTTGGCTGGACAACTCCGTTCATCCTGTTTGGTAAGAAAACTCATAAAGGACTTAAGGAAACATAGACTGTGCTGTAAATAAGAATGTCAGTGAAAAATGTGTTAAACAACTTGTTTCTAAGTTTTAATTTTATAAATGTTTCCTCTCAGATGGGCTTCTCTGTTTTCATGAATATTGCTGGTGGGATCTTTGCCATTACTGCCATTGTGCTGTATGGCATAGACCTGAGAGATGCTTCTCTCCTCTGGATTTGTGACCGCATCAGCGATGATGCTGTTCATTATGAAGACAACTGCAGAAATGTAGCACTTTTTGCCCAAGTAAGCCAGCCTAAACATATATTTATAGTGTACATAACATAGCTGCAGCACACTTGCCATATGAGTTGTCTGTACAGTGCTGTATGACAATTTGACTGTAATTTTTTTCTTTATTTTACTTCCTTCTAAAATCATCAGAAATTACTGAAATCCTTGGACATTACACTGATCATCCTGGCTCTTCTTCAGCTGGCTGTCAATATTCGTTATACTATTTGGGGCATCAGAGCTCTGTGTCCACAGGATGACAAAGATGTCGAGGAACAGTTGCCGCAAGTCATGGAAGAGATCATCCCAATCCATCCCGGAAATGAAAACTGACCTCGTAAACACATGAATGCATGAGCTGCACATTTACATCTGTTTCTCTGAACTCCAGCAGAAAGTATTGACCATAATCCTGCCCAGTATCTCTCTGTATATCCTCATCTGCTTGTAAATGATCTCTTTGATGCTTGAATAAAAAAATTTAAAAAAAGTAAAACTATTTGTTTTGTTCTTCAATTTCATAGGATTTCCGGCTTTTTCCACCATTGAGAAGTGCTTGAAACATTTCGTTATGCTAATTTTCTGATGTCATTGTGTAAACAAATTTGAAGACTCTTCTGTTCTACTTACAAGTACAATAAAAGATAAGAATGCACCTTTGCAGATATAAAATTTCAACTCACAGTATGAGTTGAAATTTTTCATTTTCTACCACAGGCAAGTTTAGACCCTTCCAAGCACCCCTAAATTTCATCACAGGACCCCTAAAAATAACTATAATAATAGCAGTAATGATGGGCAGTTTGCCCATATTCATATAATGGAATGCTTATGGTAGCTTTGTGTGCTTTGCAGTAATATATTTAAAAATGTCAGTGGACATCCTAAAGAGCATACTTACTGAAATGAATAGCTGTCACAGTCAAGCACGCAGACTAAGACACACAGACTTCACATGTTGATAGTTAAGGAGAGGACTAGAGAGGAAGCAAGGGAACATGGATAAACATGACAGACAGAGGAGACATGGAATGAACACGGGGAGGGGGAACGTGGGAACAGAAAAGGGACCCATGCACATAAAAATATGTGCATATTTCTTATTTCTTCTCACAAATTGCTATTTAATGTATTTTGAAAAATTCTGGTCAACATGATTGAGCATTTGCCCCAGATGTCACCCTAAAACTAGTGTATGATATTAAAATCTGTGATTATTCATTCTGAATTATTCTTTGATACTGCAATAGGTCATTCCATTAATTGTCAGGGTCCTGGGTGTTTTGAGTTTCCTGTGTTTTTTGTCACTTTGTGTTGTGAATTATGTATTATGTTCTCATTGTTGGTCTTTAGTTACTCCCTTGAGTCTAGTTTCTTGTGTTCCGTGCTTAGTATTTCCCTCTGTGTATTATTTATCATCTCTAGTCTTTTGGTTTTTAGAGTTCTCAGCCTTATGGTTTATGTCTCTGTGTTTCTTAGTTGCTCTGTCTCCACCGTGTCAAGTCCGCGTCTCAGTGTTATACTTCCTGTTTTACTTTGAAAGTCTGTGTCTCATGTGAGTGTATTCTGCTTTGCTTCCTTGTCTCGTCAGTTCTGATTTCTCCCAGCTGTGCCCTCCTTCTGTGTCTCATGCCCTCGTTATCCCAGTGAATATTTAAGCCCTGTGTGTTTTCCTGCCTGTTGCTGGTTTGTCTGTGTTATCTCCCTGTGATTTCTTTCTTGAGTCTCCCTGTGTTTCCTCTGCATTTTACCCTGTGAGTTTTGGCTTCAGTTTTGTGTGTTTAGGTGTTTCCCAGTTTAGTTTATTTCTTAGGTCCTGTTCTCGCCACCTCCTCTGCTGTCTATAGTTTTTCCACCTGTAAATAAACTCACTTCTCAGCTCAACCTCTGCCTGCACTTGGTTCCTCACTTCACCTCCACACGGCCTGCCTTGCCATCCGTGACATTAATATTAATTGCAATGCACAGTATGCATGACATGATCAGATTTGCAAAAACACTGAACGTTCTCCCAGAAAGATGGGAGGTAAACCACACCCGATAAGCCAACAGCCTGTTAATCAAAATACTGTAATCAACAATGTTAAAAGCAGAACAAAGATCCAGGAGAACCACTACAGTGGATCCCCCAGAGTCAGCTGACATCAAAATATCAC
Organism: Etia nguti; assembly: GCA_015106755.1. NCBI lineage: Eukaryota > Metazoa > Chordata > Actinopteri > Cichliformes > Cichlidae > Etia > Etia nguti. The sequence goes on along the minus strand of VUQG01043866.1, from coordinate 47,552 downwards.
TAGAAACTTTCAGTAAAGCAGTTTCTGTGGAGTGGGCCTTATGAAACCCAGACTGAATTTGTCAAAGATCACCTGTTAAAAGTGAAGTACTGCAAATTTCTACAGTACAAGTACCAATAGCAGGTAAAACCTTTATAAACAACACTGCAGGGAGAATGACATTTGGACAGGTAGATATTTTCATTCTATAAAGTAAAGATGAAATGTCATATTGTGTCACCAGATCAAACACATTCAGCGACTGAGAGCGGAGAGCCAGAAACAAGTAATGACACATTAATGGACAAATGCTTCCTCTGACATTATTGACTTTCATCACAAAAAATTCAGTGTCATTACTGTCAGCTTTAGAGGACACAGCTACTGTGGGGATAACAGGGGAAATAAGATAGTATCAAACAGGACCTTAGAATTTTTCTTATAAGAAGAAATAAGATAAGAAAAATAACCCATTCTGGCAGTTTTTATAAATTCAGAGAAATCACAGAACGTCTGAGCAACATCCTGAGTAACAATTCACGTAAGGATTCTCATTTTAGCAGGTGATTGGTGCAAAGGAAAGCTACTTTAAAAAATACACAGCACTAATCACTCACATGAACATCATTAACACACAACTTAGTGATATTTAGGCCAAGAGAGAAAACAAGATCCAAGCCTTTTGTGTGTGTGTGGGACCAGAGACATGTTGAATGAAATTAAAAGAGTCAGTAATGGATAAAAAGTCAGTCGCTGTGTTACAGTTAGTGTCAGCAACATGTATGTTAAAAACACCGATAGATACTTTTATTTTGAAGAAACAGGTGGTGACAGGAAGGACCTCTGTTATTTTGTTTATTTGAACTTCTCGTTGGCAAAACACACTCAGTGCAGGGAACCAGAGCTTGCCAGGTAAGAACACTGCACAGAAAAAAAATCGCTTCTTACTTACAAAGTGTAACATGTTTAACATGTCGAATAGTTTTATGTTACTGAAGCTGTGACCTGACGCTTTTGTTATGAATTTTAATAACAGATAGGTCATTCATAATTCATTTATTACTGCTCTGAGTTCTTCCCCTCTCTCTTTCTCTCTCTCACACACACATGCATATATACATATATATGCATGTGTGTGTGTTGGTCTTTTGCTTTGATCTTGTGAAAGTCTTTATTATCACATAATTTTTTTTTGTGAACATAAAATGCGACACAAGGAAGTGCAGGGCTTCTCGGAAGTTCCCCTTTTCAAATCAGGTGTCACATGTCAAAACATGTTTGTGAACTTGCAAACTTCATTTTTCAGCATATTCATTCAACACTTGTTCTGCAAGAAGCCAGTATATTACTTCATCAGATGAACAGAATTATGATTGTTGATTCTCTTACATTTCTTAAAAAGACTTCCTATGAAACATTGTGCCTTTACATTTAGTTTTTGATCCAAGTAGTAATTATAATATTCAGCTAACAAAAGCAACAAATCATCAGATTTGGCAACTGAAAACGAGTTTCATTATGGGGTATTATGGCATAATTTTTTTAATCTGTTTTAAGTTGTCCTGTGTCCATTTGAAGTCATTTCTTGATTTTTGTGTTCATCTTATATTTCTTTGTTGTCATTATATGTCTGACCTGATAGAGTTGCATGATTGTGACTCATTCATGATGGACCTACCTGGTCTGTGATACAAACAACTCATTATTTAAATCTGTAGTATTTTTAAATTAGATTTTATTTTAATTGTTTTGTTGGTTACTTTTACATATTCTGTGGATACAGATACACTTCCAACAATCAGAATTATCTTTACTTGGCCAAGTTTGTGCAAACAAACATGGAACTTGACTCCAGTTCACTTTGCTTTCTTTATGTCGAAAAATAAACATTTTGTTAGAGAGAGAGAGAGAGAGAGAGAGAGAGAGAGAGAGAGAGAGAGAGATAAGAAAGAACAAGCTAGTTTGTGAAGTCTTAGAAACCACAAAAACTATAAGTGCAAAACTGAGTAGTGCAATGTGCATATGACCTGAACGATCTGTTAAGATCCAGCTGAAGATGGGGGCCAGTTAGTCAGCAGAGACTTTCAGACATGAGGGGGACACATCAACTGGTCTTCTGTCTCTGGAACAGCAGACACACAATTACAATTAAGTCAATCATATGTTGTATGTATGTTTAATTTGCATTTTTTGTTTGTTTGTTTATTTTACCTTTTGGTCTACCAATCCATATCCGTGTCCTAACAGGTTTCCTAATAAGTACTCTTTCTTTCTATGTTAGAGTCCATTCCAAAATCTCCTTTCCACATTACAGGTGTGAAAGATTTCCATTACTGTTAAAGACGAGAACGACTGTTTCAAGCCAGGATGTGCATGTATAGGAGCATTATTCCAGTTCTTGGGGTGAGAAGAACTGAAGCTCATACAAACCTTTTAAGTGTAAGACAGTGGGATTTAACTGTTGTAAAACCTTTACAGGTGATACAGATATTTGTGGGTCTGCTAAACATTGGACTTGGTCCAGGACGAACCAGCATGCATCCTGGCGATTTGACCAACATGGGAGCTGCTTACTGGCTTGGAGCTGTGGTACAAATACAACTGTATTGTTTGTCAATAACCTTTCCCATTATTGTTTAATTATATTTAAAAAATCTAATATTTCATACTATTTGATATTTTCATTTACATATTAACTTTTCTCCCTTCAGTACATCATAACTTGAATCGTCACAATTACTGTCAACTGCTGCCCCTATTTTGTCTCGGTAAGCAGAGACTGAAGTTCAAGAGGAAACCTAAATTATTTTCGACCTTAATCAAAGGACTAACAGAAGTTCTCCACAGGTGATCTTTGCTGTGACTTTGAACATAATCAGCTCCGTCTATGCCATTATTGGCATTGTGCTGTATGCTTTAGACCTTGGTAATTCCTCATTCATCGGCTTATGTCAAAACAGCCAGCCCAGCGAGGAGTATTTCAGTGAATGTGAATTTTTGGCATACGTTGCTCAGGTGAGCACGCTTTTAAAACAAATGATTGCCTTTATCCTATACTTTATTGTTTTTTTTATTTTATTTGACAGTTTAATATAAGTACTCAGAGTCCAATAAAATTCTTTTATTCTCTTATTTTGTGTCTACCAGAGATTGGTGATAGACATGGACATTACTTTGATTGTCCTGGCTCTTCTCCAGCTCGGGGTCTCCATTGCCATCACAGTTTTGGGCATCATGGCTCTGTGCGGCAGATGGGAGGAAAAAGTATGAATCAAAACAAACACACCACATCTTAGTTCAGATACCGGTGCCAGGTAGAGCTGAATTAACATGAACAGTGTTAGCATAACATGAATAATCCTATTAAAAACTAAAGGGTAAAACTCTGGTGCTAAAAGAACAAAACAAATCATCAATAAATCATTACATAATCATGATGTAATGTTATTGAAGTGCACTGTGTTTTGTGTCTGCAGAGTGTCAAAGATGCTGAGATTTACCAGCCAATTTTGAAGGAAGTCCTCATGACGAGTCCTGGTGCTGAAAAAGGACTCACTCTAATGTTTGGATCGTTGAAATAAATCTTCAAGATCTACTAGCAGAATCAAATCAAAACTGCGTTACAAAAGTAATAATGTTTAGTGATGGCTGTAACTGTAAAGCTGTTTCTTAAGTCAATTAATTCATTCTAATTCATTTTCTAAAATGCAGATTTTCTATTCTACACACACATAATAGTAATTAATTGACAGGGTTGCACATGCAGAGCACATCAATGCACGGTGTATGGGACTCCTAGTTTGTATGTTTTTTCTTGTATTTTTAGCTCTTTTTAATAAACTGTACCAGACCAAAATAACTTCACTGAGTGAATGGAGCAAACTGCAAAATAATAATTTCAATGAATAAATATTTTCACTATTTTCACTTATTTTCCCCGGTTTTTTGTGTTTGTTTGTTTGTTTGTTTTGAAACGGGGCCGAAATGTTGTTTTAGCTTTTGGCTGCATATGACAACAGAAAGAATACACAGTGAATTAGAAATGGCAACAACTGTAAAATGAACCAACCTACAACCAACCTATAAAAAAAAATCTAATATTGAGCTTTATGTATTGTTCTTACTCCTTCGATTAAAACACATAATGAAAACGATGATGATTCTTCAGTTACAGCACTTATCATTTTTATTTTTTTAATTATGATAAATTTGTGTATGTGTAGATTTTACATTTAATATTAAAGCAATAGAAGAAGAGGAAAACAAAACACTAGAACATAATTTTTCTGAAATACCTTTTATTATTTAAAAAAATCTAAAAACTTTAGTCATATGTATTTTTATTCATAGACCCATAATATTTTTATTAGATGCGTTACTACTCTTTTATGAACTAATGTTAAGATAATGTCTGCACATAATATTTTTTAATGTGCAGAAAAACGCCCCTTAAAAGACAAAGAACTGTGACTGTGTTAAACAAACTTTACTTTACCTCTGTGAATCTAATCAGCAGGAACAAAATAAAGAGAGCTGGGAATAATTAGTGTCTGGTGGCATCACTTTATTATACAGTATTCCAGAAATACTGTATAATTTCCTGGTCATTGATTTTGCACATTCAGTTTTAAACGGCTTTTATTTTGAAGAAAAGTGTGACACCGGAAGTTCCACTTTTGTTGTTACCTGAGTTTATCATCGGCGCACGAAACTGTTGGCGTTACAGGGCTTGAGGCAGCTCGCCAGGTAAGTCAGCTGCACGAAACTCACACTTGAAGTCATTTATAATACTTAACGTGAAGCCGCAGACTGAATGATCTGGATTTTTCTCAATGTTTTCACTGCTTGCAAAACTAATGAATAGACAAAGAATAATTTAAACTTCAACTTTGAATGCATTAATTTATTTATTGTGTAGCCTATTCGTTTTTATTTCGTTCTATTTTGTTTTATTTTAGCTGTTTTTGGTTTAATAATTGATTTTCAAGGTCACTTTCAATTACCCTGATTTCTTATTTGAGTACATATCTTTGCTATAATATAAGAGGCTGAAAGAAGTGCAAAACTTTCTGAGAACTTCATCTGCTGAGAGACAAAACCCGTTCGTAAGCATTCAATCTCAGTTACTCTTTCAAAAACCAAGCAGCGCTTCCTGTTTTGAAATCACTCTTTATCACGCATGTCAAACACCTTAAATTCCAGAGTATGTAGCTTTGAAGTGGAATAAGATAGTGAAAATTACCACTAACACTTCCCACAGGGCAAGCTGACATCTTTTTCTCTCCAACCAACAATCCAAGCGCTCATACACTCACCCTGTCATAAACAAAGGAAACAAGTTATCATTTGACAAATGGAATTTGGGGACTTGGGGTAGTTACGATGATAAGCGACAATCAAAAGAAACGCCTTCATTGAGGCGATCCAGTGGTTGTTATTTTGTAAAAAAAAATTTGCCCCATTTGTCCCTTTAAAGAGTCACTGCAAAACTTAATATTTTTGTCTGAACTGTCGCTGTTGATCCACTAATGAAACATTTCAACACACTGATACAATAGAGCAACGTTTGTATCATATGAAACATATGGTTTGGCAATTTCTTGCAAGAGACTACTGTAAAAGGCATTGCCTCATGTTCAGATATTTTTCTATGCCAATTGAAAAGTTTCTTTTCAATTTGGGACAGAGGACACATCGACAATTCCATTTTACGCTCTGTATCAGCCCGTATAAACTGAGCTTGGGTGAAAAGGAGGCAGGGGCATTTCTTGATCTATGAGAGCCATGTTGCATTTATGAATGCTAAAACCAGGGTAGTTCAGGATTTTTAAAAATACACATATTTGGTCATTTGAAAATTTGATATTCCACAATGTCGACTAAATATATATATATTTCTTTAGAAAAATGAGATAAGAACAATTTTCCCTTTATTCCCGTTTATTTATTTGTTTTTGCTCTATGGTTGCTGGTTATTCTGTTTGTGGCGTTCCAAACAAGAGCAAACAGCGAAGTTGCAGAGCGCCCTCTGGTGGACACTCATAGCACGATTGAAGAGTGTTTTTTCCCCATCTCTTCTTTACTTTTTTAATTTTTACTTATTAGATGTTATAAATCCAGATATTGATAACTTAGCAAATAGCTAATATCACACAATAGTACAGGCCCACCGATAAACTGGTCAACCTTTGGTGAATGCAGCTTTGAACTGCGTTCACTGACAGTTGTTTTCGATTCCATACAGAGATATGATCAGATAGCATCTAGCCTCTGAGCTCTGATTCATCATCAGTCACAACCCAAACTCTGCCTCTGACCCTATGTTGTATAGAGTGGCAATAAAATTGATGATGGCATCCATGCATTTTCTTTTCCAATTTTAATTTGAGAACAGTTATTTAAAAACAACAACAAAAACAAAAAACAAACTATGTTTACTATTGCATCCACCATACAATTAGCAGGGTTTCAGTGATTTAGAAATCATTATATTTTTATTGTTTCTATTTACATCTCATCTCAATTTCTTTGGAAACAGGTGTTTATAACATAGTTAACAAGTTATCTGTGAAATATCATTATGTAAAATTAAATGACACAGCAGGATTACATTATGCAGAATGTCATTACACACTCTGGCTGCCATATTGCTATAACTAAAATATATGCAGTCTTATGTTGTTTGAGTTGTGATTCACTGTTTTGGCTTCATAACTTCCTAATGGGATTTATAATTTCAGTGTGTCCGTTGAACCATGCCTCCTAAAATCTCTTTTCCACTTTGCAGATGTGAGAGTTATCCACGGTCACTATGATAACCACAAAAAAGAGCAGATTTCCACCACTGCATCAAAACCTCAAGACTCTTTCAAGCTGTCCAGTGTTCAGGGGGGCGATGAATAATGGGGCATTTGGAGTTCTTGGGGTGAGGGGAACTCAAACTCATTTAAAAAAAGCATTTTTTATTTGTATGACTGTGTGATTTATTCTTTTACAGACCATACAGATCATGGTGGGGCTGTTTAACATTGGGCTTGGTCCCGGACGCACAAGCACACATCCTGGAGATTTGACCAGCTTGGGAGCTCCTTACTGGCTGGGTGCAGTGGTAAAAAATAAAACTGTTTATTTAAGAATAAAAGTAAAAAAAGAAATGTTGCATTTAATATTTTTGACTTTAACGAGTTGTTCATTGATCCCCGTTCAGTGCATCGGAGCTGGAATCCTTTCAGTTATCATCGGCCAGTGCCCCTGCTTGTGCTTTGTAAGTAAAGACTAAAGTTGAAAGGAAACCTACATTGTTGTGGAGGGCAGTGAGGTAAACGATTGAATCTCTCCTCTCAGACATGGTATGCTGTGTTTATGAACATAGCTGGCTGCATCTTCGCCATCACTGGTATTGTTCTGTATGCTATAGACCTGGCAGAAGCCTCTGTTGTCTGGATGTGTGACTTGAACTGGTCCACTGCTCAATACAACGATAACTGCAAATATGTGGCGTTCTTTGCTCAGGTAAATATGCTTTTAAAACATACAGAATAGCATATTTTTGTCATTCATTGTGCACATTGATTGTATTTTGTTAATTTTTCCTTTATGTCAGAGTTTGCTGACAGCTATGGACATTACTTTGATCGTGCTCACTGTTCTCCAGCTGTGCGTCTGCATTAGTGCCACGGTTCTGGGAATCAGGGCTCTGGGTAACAGAACGAAGAAAAAAGTATGAACTAAGACAAGCACACACACACACACACACACACACACACACACACACACACACACAAAAGAAAAGAAAAAAGTGAAAAAAAAGCAAAAGTTTAAAAAGACACCCTCCTCTGCTCTCTGCTACCTTTAATCTGAAAAATAAGGCCACTGTGCTTTTAGCTAACAAACTTAGATTCTTTCTAATGATCAGCAGAAGGCCAGTCTTCTGGTTTAAAAAAGAAGTCTTACTGTAAAGAAATCTAAGTAAATATCTGTCAATGGCTCTCTTGAGTCTTGACCTGAATAAACCCTTTCCTGATATGGCCTCGTTCACTGCATTCAATATGTAATTCATCAATCTTTGTATTTATTTTTGTAAAGAAAAATCAATGAAAGAACACTTTATGCTTTATTACAAACCTACCATGTAAAGTTGCTGCTGCATGAAAGTGTCCCTCAGTTTCTCAGACCTTCCTCTTGCTCATCATGACCAAATTCAAAACACCAAGATGGTGAAGGACAAACTCTCAACTTGAGGCTTCACAATTTTTCAAATTACATTTTTTTTTAAAAATGTACTAGCTATGCTATACTTCATACAGGACTAATCATCACTCTCCTGGGGAGAAGGCCCCTGTTTAGAACATTGCACCACCACATTTTGTGTTCTTTATGCATCAAAGAACACAAAATGTAAAGCTATTGTGGAATTAGCTTGTGTTGATGGTGTATTTGTAAAACTGTAATTGGCTAAAGTCATCAATTACTGACTAGATTTTCTAAAGCACAAAAACAGTGGCACACCGAGGTGTAGGAGTCAAGGTCCTCCTCAGACCACAAAAAGCTCACACCTGTATTTAAAAACAGAATAATAGACACTACCGATAATATTTATAGTAGTATTCTTTGTAACGACCTATCAGGTATCAGTTGCTCTGGACTGCTGTATGTGCTGATATAGCTTGACTAAAAACTACATGAAGAAAAATAGATACTCCCTGTAAAATTGTCTGTAATTGACTTTTTACTCTGCTTTGTCTCAGCAGGGTCTCAGACATGCTGAGATTTACCAGCCTGTGTTGGAGGAAGTCTTCATGACGTGTCCTGGTCCCTGAAATCAACTAGCCTAACATGTGGATGCATGAAAGAGCGACGTGTCTTTAAAAACCTTGTGTAAATCTATAAGATGCGTTAGTGAAAGGTAATCAAAAGTACAACCCCAACTCTGAAAAAGCTGGGATTCTGTGTAAAGTGTAAATAAAGTTAAAATGCAGTGAAAATGAGTAAATCTAAGAAACCCATATTTTATTCACAGTAGAACAGAAACAGATATCAAATGTTTAAAATGAGAAAATGTAAATTTCAAGAAAAAAAAACAAAAAGGTAATTTTACATTTATAGCAGCAACAAGCCTCACAAAAGTTGGGACATACCAAGTTTTGCCACTGTGTAGCATAACCTCTTCTTTTAACAGCAGCCTGCAAACGTCTGGGAGCTGAGGAGACCAGACGTTTTTGTTCTGCTCTCCTCGGATGCATGATTGATATACGAAGCACTCTTCTGTTGTGAAGTCATGCTGTTGGAACAGATGCAGAGCGTCGTTTAGCTTTCTCTTTGTAAAATATAAAATTGCTTCCCTGAAAAATACTATATGAGATCATATGTTGCTGCCCATAAACCTGGATATACCTTTCAGCACTGATGGTGTCTTTTCACATGTTCAAGCAACCAACTCCACAGGCACTAATGCAGCTCTAAATCCCGTAGATACAGAGTTCTGAGTGCTGATAAGAAGCTGGACGGTCTCTCTGGTCTGTAGGCTGGGGGATGCACTGTCCATGTTTATCAAAAAGAATTTCACATTCAGATTCATTTGATCACAGAACAATTTTTCACTTTGCCTCAGACCACTTTATATGAGCTTTGACTCAGAGAAGACGTCGGCATTCCCAATCTTGTCCACATATGACTTCTTCTTTGCATAATAGATCATTAACCTGCATTTATGGATGTCATTGTGAGCTGTGTTCACAGACAGTGATTTTTGGAAGTGTTTCTGAGCCCATGCACTGATTCCATGAAAAATGATGCCTGTTTTTAATGGCTCTTGAGGAAGATCACAAGATCAGATCATCTGGTGTTGATTTTTGGCCTTGTCGGTTGTGCAGAGTCTGAATGTTTTGATGATATTCTGTACTGTAGATAATTAGATGTTCGTTCTCGTAACTTTACATTAAAGAAAGTTTTTCTGAAACCATTCCACAATTTGTAGACAATTTTTGTGCAGTAGAAAACCTCTACCTGTCTTTACTTCTGAGAAAATCTGCCTCTGTGAGATCCTTTTATATATTCAATAATCCTACTGACCTGTTGCTCATTAACCTAATTAGTTGCACAATGTTGTTACAGCTATTTCTTTTAAGTCCCACATACTTTTCCAGCATTTTTGCATCCATCCCATTTTTTTTGTTGAGTTGCTGCCATCAAATTCAAAATAAGCTACTATTTTAAGTGAAACAGTAAAATTCTCTGAGTTTAAACATTTGAAATGTTTTCTGTTCTACTCTGAATAAAATGTGGGTTTATGAGGTTTGCAAATCGTTGCATCCACTTTATTCACATTTAACACAATGTCCCAACTTTTTGGGAACTGGGGTAGTACTATGTGTAACAATCATATGATAGTTACACAATAAAGACAGTATTTACTCTGATACCCGTTTCAGTATATTTTAAAATGTTTAGTGTGTTTTCCGCCTGCAAATAATCTTTTATATTTGTTGAAGAAAACCTAAATAAATTACAAAAGATGTGATAATACACTGTGTTCTTTCTTCAGTAATAATATTCAGTCAGCTTTTCTGCAGGCGTCTCAGCGTGCATGCTGGACACACTTTGTAAGAAATAAAATGTGAACCAGAGCTATCAGGTTAGGTTAAAGTGGAGCTGATCCTAAACAGCATGGTGAGAGCAGACCTGTTATATCTCAAAGTCTTAACAGAGTGAAACTCGAAAAAATGTCAGGAATGTTTGAATATGATTTGTGGCAAGCTGTGACACTGAAAAATGGCTTTTTAAATTTTTTTTACAAGCAAGTATGCACAGCTGCTTGCTGTTTGACTTGTGATTAGCATTTATACATCTATTTTCTTCTGCTTATCTGGGGCCAGGCCATGGGTGACAGCAGCCTAAACAGACAAGCCCAGATCTCCCTCTCCCTAGCCACCTACTATTCGAGAGAACACTGAAGCATTCCCAGGCCAGCTAAGAGACACACCAACACCTCATACTGCTAGGATATGCCTGGTTCACCTCACCCAGGAGGCCTCCTGGTCAGATACCCAAACGCTGCTTCACACTTGACTGCAAACTGCTCGAGTGCGAGCTGGACTCCACCACCTGAGGAAGACAGCAGAACCACATCATCCACAAAAAAAGCAGAGATGAGATTCTGAGGCTATCAAAGTAAAAGCCTCCTGCCACTTGGCTCTGTGTAGGAGGAGGGTGGGCCCATGTCTCCTTCTGTTACTTATCATCACTAGAGGGCTACTGAAACCCCATTCGAATAATCAGAATATGTATTCTTTGAATTGATTGATTGAAACTATTCTCACATTTTAGATGTGCTGTGATGACACCCACCAGGTGGCATCAGTGCATCACTTTTGTTTTGCCAACGTATGTAAATTCTGCGATGACACATGTAATTGTGGTTCATAAAGTTGCTATATACATTATTTTTCTTCTTCTTATGTTGTATAAAGTGACCTAAATATGACATGCCACGCTAGACAATACCTTGAGTTCTGTGCCCCTCTAATCTTCCTCCAGACGCTAAGACCTTGATTTCCAAATAAAATGTAAAATTTGCTTTAATCTGAAAATCGGACTTCGGAACAAAAAGCAGCAGTTCAGTTCTTTTTCTCCTTAGCCCAGAAAAACTATTCCTATACTGGATTTCTGATTTTCATGAGCCTTAATCATCGAAATGAAGTGAAATACATGAAACATTTCACTTTACATGTAATGAGTATAAATGACTAGTTATTTTTAAATTAACTTTAATTAAAAATATAATTTTTTTGAACTACACATTTTAAAAGTTGGACAGTTGCCGACTTTATCATCAGGTTTAATCCAATTAAGTGATTAAATATAATAGCTGGCCTTTTAGAAGTTTTAGAATGTCTCCTGGCAGCCATAATGA